>CM037870.1:12436233-12573733 GCA_021292105.1 Anadara kagoshimensis
ATAACAATACCAGCAGTTAAAATAAACAAATTCTTGTTTATAATTTTCATTCCAAGTTTTAAAAGTAAAACTTTTTTCCACCACAAATTTACAATATCAATAATAATAAACAACTTTTAAAAAAAAAAAATTTGGAAAAATTGAAATACATGACACATCTTTTGTTTTATATTCTTTGAGATTGTAGTTTGTATTTACAAGACCATGCCATGGGTGATGAAAAATGTGAATATTTATATCTAGTCAACTCCAGGTAATGGAAATGATGGATGGTAAGTACAACAGGAGAAAATTGGAACCACAATGCATCAGAAACCATTCTAGCTGCAGATCTATCCATTGCCATAGTGCTCACGTTTCCATAGAAATGATATTGTTACTGGCACAAATTACATCATAATATCAATTGTTCTCATTCCAGGTTGCCATAGTTACCAATGGCTCCTAATTTTTGAGAAATCCTTTTCAAAAATAACCTATTTTAGCAAATTTGGGTACCGGTAGCTAAAATTACCATTGCATTGCTTCTAATTTTTGAGAAATCCTTTCAAAAAGTAACTTATTTAAGCCAATTTGGGTAGCTAAAATTGTCATTGGCTACCATTTTCTGGCAGATCCTTTCAAAAAGTAACATATTTCACAAATTTGTGAAAAATAATTTTGAAAAGTCCTATATTTCCACATATTTGGAAATTGGCTACTAATAGTGTGTGGAAACTTAGATAACCATATAAAAATTCATTCACCAGATTGTGCTGATGATTTCAAGGCAATCAACAGTCAGTCTGCAGAAAAAACGGCACCAATTAAAAATGAGTCAAATGTTCTCCATCATTCAAACGATACTAACTTGAGATTTTATCATGGAAGGGCAGATATCATGTGGATTGGAAATAGGACGGAAAATGCCCCACCATAATAAATCTCATGAAAATATACATATATATAAGATCACACTCTTATTCTCTGAAAGATGCAATAAATTAACTCCAAAATGTTACAAATTACAAAATACCGGTAACCTGAAACATTGTTAGCTAAACCTTTCTTCCCTACAAACCAAATGGCATAATCTATCAATAATTTTAACCTGTTTTCCCTACAAACCAAATGGTATAATAATCTATCAAGCATTTTCTTCCCTACAAATCAAATGGTATTATCAACCCATAAAGAATTTGTGATACCTGGCAGCCCTACAAACCAAATAGTATAATCTATTCATGAAGAATTTGTGATACCTGTCACACCTACAAACCAAATGGTATAATCTATCAATAAAGGAACAAGACATACAAAGGCAAAATTAAGGGAATGACATCAGTTATCGATGGATTTCTTGGTTAATTCTGGAATGTAGCTTTATAAGATTACGGAATGTATAACTTGAAATAAATTAAGTGCCACATACTTAATCCATTTACTCAATTATACTTAAAATATTACAACACTGAAAATAATGATAAAGATGATAGATACTTATGAAAAAAGTGCTTCTATAACCTACAAGCTAATATCAAGTAGAATACCAAGACAGTGAAACTTGTGTAAACCCGAAAGGAGTCGGATCACTTGATGAAAACAGGTTTTCATAGATGTCCAACTTATTCGGGTTTTTGACACAAGATATTTTGATAAAGGACTGTGGGAAACTTGGTAGGTATAACAAGTCTAAACATTTTGATAAATGGTACTGAATTCGTATTAAATTCATAGAATGAACAGCTTCAAAGACAATATGAAAATAAATGTACTGGTTATTTCATATGTGACAATGCCAAGCAAAAACCAAACTTATTTATATGACATTCTGACCACAAAAACTTGCAAATGTTTTCTGCATGATATACCACATTTGTTTGCAGGTAAGAATTGCTGCATATACTTATTGGAAATCCAAATCTAAATTTGAAAATAAAATAAATTTCAGCTAAATTGTAAATGTTATTAAGAAATACATTATGGTCAAACATAACACATAACATGAAGATTTTGAGTACACTTTATATGAATCAGAAACTGATATTAAGTTGAGAAGGAAAAATCTGAAATTCGAATAAACAGCCCACAAGTATGATTTTTGCCCGGCATTTCACATATACAATATGGCATGGTCTTGAGGATTTTATATTTTGCACCTATTTTGGCACACACACTAACTTCTAAATAAATGTATATCATATATATTTATTGTAAAAAAAAATTATGATTGAAGATCAAAATGAGAATCAGTTATATACATAAATAAATATAATTATTAATTTCTCCAATACACAAATTAAGTTATTATTTAAAAAAAAATAACTCAACTATATATGGCAAACTAACAAAATAATACATACACATTAAAAAAAATTCATAATCGCTGTTTTAATAGTTTGATGTGGTCAAAGTAAACAGCTCAATTCTCTCTCTTTGGATCAATATGTTGGAAACAAGGTTAAAGCTTACTAAAAAGTTTAAAGGACTGGTGAAAAATTACAACAGATTGATTGATGACAAATTGGAAATCCAAAATAATTAAAATTGCAAGCTATGTTGCCAATCCTGGTAGCCAAAATTACCATTAGCTACTTACCCGGTACATGTATTTCTTAGTAACTCTTTCAAAAAGTAACCTATTTTAAGAAAGTTGTGAAAAAATATTTAAAAAGGGACTATACAATGTATATTATCACTAGTATTATTTTCATTATTATGAAAATTCCACTCTAAAAGATTTGATTTTGTAGAAATTTAGGCAAGTTCATTTGTACCTCTTTCCATTTGCCTACTTTAAAGTTTGACAAATTCTAGACATTCATAACCATCATTTGACAAGAGAAATTTCATGGAGCAAAACATGGCTGTATGATAAAAGTGACTTGCAGTAGTGTCACTGTGATTGAGGTTCTGATGATTGACAAGAAGAAAAAGGACATTTAAGTGAATCAAATAATGGTCACATTTGACATATTCATAGAAAAATGCTTTTATCTAAAACCTGAAATAATGTAATGTATACAAGTAAAAATAATTCAAAAGAAAAAAATTCATAACACACAGTGTCAGTACAGATAATCTGAAACCAGCTCAACATACACATTTTGATTTTTTAATAATTACTACAATAAGTGATGTGCAAATCTTGTAAAAATTAACCGACATGAAAATGCTAAAATAAAAGTACATGGATATCTTCAAATGACGATTCTCGTGAAATTAACTGATGTGAAAATTTCTCAATTTTTGGTACATGTATTTATATCTTTAACTGATATAATATACAATTCAAGTGATGTTAAGGATTTTCTAGAGATCCAGCCCCCTACTAAAAACACTTCATCCAAATATAGGACAATTTTTGTCATAATCTTTCAGTGTTCAATGTTCAATCCAGAATGTAGTTAGTGAAATCATCCTGGTCCTGGCTTCAAGAAATCTGGGGCCATATCTTCAAAAAATCTAGAGATCCAGTCCCCTACTAAAAAGCCTTCATCTAAATTTAGGACAATCTTTGTCATAATCTTTCAGTGTTCAATGTTCAATCCAGAATATAGTTGGCCAGATCATCTTTTCAAAAATTGGGTCAACATGATAACATAAGAGATAGAGAGGGATTTATTTCAAACTCAACAAATACTATGGTAAAAAGATGGGCCTGGCTTGGCCCACAAATAGTATTTTTGTGGGACAAAATCATTATTTTGGGGCTGGTGGTTCAAGGGGCCCCTTCCAGATTGAAAACTGTTCTGTGTATTTAAAATTGTAATGAAAAATACTGTAGCTAACATACTTGTATATAAAGTCAGTTCTTCAAAACTTCTGATTGAGAAAATACTTTATGAATTTTCAAATAAAAAAAATGGTTCAAAAGAGACAATGAAATTGTAAGTTTTAATTGTATATGGAAAACTCTCATAAATAAAAAATATTAATTGAGCAGCTTAGTTTTTATATATTTTTCTTTAAATTCTGTTTTTTTTAGACTTTGAGCAGATGAATTCTCATTGTGGACAAAGACTGCTGCTAACCTGCATATAAAATGGTAAATTTAGTAACAGGAAATTTCTGGACAATTTTACTTTTGACTTGTAACATTTCTAACCTTAAGACCCCAGTTTCACAATCATTCCATAACTAAGATTTTCCTACACTTAATTCAGCAAATTTTGGTCATCCCTTTTGAAATGAATGGTTTTTTTTCAAAATTAATTACAGATGTAATCAGCCTTTGGTGTTCTTTAAAGTGACACCATAAATGACTAAATAATTTAATTACATTTAACGGAATGACTAGGATTTCAAGTTTGTCAAATTTAAGTTGAGAAAAACCTTACTCAAGAAATGTCGGTCGAACTGGGACCAAGTGCTTATTTTTCAAAGTTCTGTAAGGTTTATTTTTAATCCAAGTTTCTCACTGATAATAAATACTCCAGTGAATTTATACCATTTTTTCAATACAATATTAAGAATATAATTTTTACTGTTGCAACAAAACTCTTTTTTTTTCTTCAGGGTCCTATAGTTCAAAGTTCTGTTAGGGTTTGTTTTTAATCCAAATACCTCAACTGATAATAAATATAAATCTCCAGTGAATTTATACCAGTATTTCCAGATGTAATTTTTTACAGTTGCATCAAAACCATTATTTTTTCTTCAAAATGTAAACTCATTGTATTTCAGTGACGCTATAACAGTGTCAGATCAAATAAATTATCAAAACTGTTGTATTTTGTAGAAAAAATATTGATAAAGTTATTATAAAAACAATCTTCTTTCATACTGTACTCTCAATCAAGGTAAATCTGAAAAAAAAAGAAAAGAAAAATATGTAAGAACAAGATGACATATTTTCCTATTATATCTGATGATAAATTGTGAGTTCAGTTGAGTAATATTGTTTCACATTCAAATCAAGAATTTTTCACCTTTATCGAGATGTCACCAGCTATAGGTGAAGGTGCAGAAATTTTGCTTGTGCCTTGCGCTGATAGCATTATACAGCAGGGTTCTTTATCTTGCCAAGCCTACCATGACACGGGACATCATTTGTTTTAAGTTCCCATCTGAAAGAACCCCTATTTTCATTTTGTAATGCAGAGTGCTTGGCGAAATTTTGCTTGTGCCTTGGGCTGATAGCATTATACAGCAGGGTTCTTTATCGTGCCAAGCCTACCATGACACGGGACATCGTTTGTTTTAAGTTCCCATCTGAAAGAACCCTGATTTTCATTTTGTAATGCAGAGTGCTTGGCGAAAGAACAGTCACTACCCACTTTCAAGTCTTGAGTCAGACCCAGCCGGTGTTCGAACCCACAACCTCCCACTTACAGTGCAAGCACTCTACCAACTTAACTAACACTTATATCCAACGAAGAAGCTACTACAGATTTGGTAACTGTGCTTAGACTGAGAATTTCACTGTCTGTGGTTAAAAGTCAAACCCGGTCAAAGTTAGAATCAATGACCTTCCACTTATAGAGTGAACACTCTACCAACTGAGCTACCGCAGTGGTTGATGATAAGTTGTGTGGAGTAGAATAATAATGTTTCAAGATTCTTTCACTTATATCGATGCAATCAGTTCTTTTCAAACTTTTTCAAACTTGGATCTGCCCAAGAAAAATTGTATCTAGGGGGACAGACACTTTTATCTGCCTTTTAAAAGACAATAGCTGTTAAAATCTTAGTTATACAGATTTTTTATTGTTTTTATTTAAATATTTTTGTGATATAAATAAAATGTAAGATATTAAAACTCATCCACATACCAGCAAAAAAACCTCAAACCCAAAACTTAAAATCAAATGCTGACACCAAATTTTTGGTGGGAAAGGAACAAGAGCTTTACGCCCAAGTAGACATTCTGAGTAAACTGAGAACTTGTCTAATTTACATATATATCGTGGAATCTTAAAGACCATTTCCTGAGTTAACCCAAAACCCAAAACCTGTCTAAACTACAGTAAAATTTGAGAAAACCGAAACTCTGGGTTAACTGAAAACTTGTCCCAGATGAGATTTGTGTCTATTTTTATTAGTGTATATTATTAGTAGAATTAACAGTGTAAATAGACAATGTCTCTGATCTGGATGGAGTGGAGTAATGGAGTCTCGTGCCCCGTCAATCTGTGTCTGAACTGTGAAATCAAACAGGAAGTAAGTGATTTAATAGGCCCGAACCAATAGATATTTGTTTTAGACAATGCTACGGGTCTTCTTAGCCTTCTGAGTTTTATTGTCCTAATAGGACGTTTCTGGGTTATTTAATATCCTGTCTGGTTCTGTATTTTATAATACACTTCCAGGAAAAATTTTAGGCATACCTACTTCCGGTTTTTGTTGTGAAGGACGCATAGTTGCAAATACCGGGAAATTTGGTTGTCAATTGATTGTAGAAGGCAAAGTATTGGTTTGCGATACCGGGATGCAATTCCCATGGTAGGAAAGGTAACAGAAAATATCCTTTCATGGAATATATTAATTTTTTACTGTTTCCAACTAAGAAAGACACAAGAAAAAGGAGGAAATGGTTAAATGCCATTAGACACCCTCTCGACTACTATCCAAAACCCTGGCACAGGATGTGTAGTCGGCATTTCAGTGAGTCCGATTATCCAGAACTATTCCCATGGAATAATTACGGTGATGATACACCGACCAGAACCGCCACTTCAATTTTAAATTGAAACCACCAGGAGCCCATGCAAAGACATGGATGATGGGTACGTCATTGCAATTGTTGTAAGATCAACTTAAATTTATCAGCAAATTTCTAATCAAACTTTTAAGTAAGACAATTACAAGTCTCCTTAATTCCGGAACTTAAGAGTTGACGAAATGCCATGATAAAATGATAACTTGAAGGAAGCTTTCCAAATCGTGTAAACATGGAAGTAAACCGGAAGTACGGATGCCTAAAAGTTTGACCACGTGACCCGATATTATACTACATAAAATGGGATTTCTGACTATCCCGGAAACGGGCTATTACAACTACAGCTCCATATACCTACAAATATTTTAATCTCTGTCTCTGTAACGATGTTTATCACGAGAAGGTGGTAAGGCGAGTGGTTCTTGGCGGGTTCTATCCCTTCGCCTCTCATAATCCAAACCTCTTGCTGCTTGTCGTTGCTGTCTGGTTTTCTCTTGCCATTCTTGGTCAAATGAGGATGCTTCATCTAAAATTGATAATGAACAACAGGTTAAAAGGAGAACAACATACAGTCAATACAATGAATATTGCTATGAACTTCTGCTAATTCCTGTCACACAGACTGCAGGTGGCATGCATAGATTTGCATAGATATGAGGATGGCCGGTCGAATACTGTTTTACACCACATCAACAATTTTTTAACATTAGCTTCTGGGATTGTGATTTGAACAAGGGCCCATATGTTTGTATTTCATTTGTTAAAGGGTTTGGAGCAACAACAAAAAAAGAAGAAAAAAGAAGAGGTTTACGAAGGGAAACATAGAAGGAATTAATTTTGGTTTGATAATAAGCGAGGTTGTAACCTTATCGAGGGTCATTATAACAAGGTTATACTGTATTCATCATGTTCATATCACACTTACTTTCATCCAGATTTATAAAATCCTGCTTTTCATCCTGATCACCCGTTCTTCTATTTCTGGATTTCTCGATTACATGACCTTTATCATGAATATGATGACCTACGGCCATTTTCTCCAATCCAGATTCCGAATCCTTCACTGCTTTCCTGGTTTCCTTTACCTAAATTTTAAAATGAAATATTATTTTCCATTAAAAATCAAATATGTTATGTGATTTAAACACACTAATAAATCTATGACATTCAATATCTTGGTTTTTCTTTTGTAAAACAATCAAGGCGATTTTAAGATCTCACATGTCTCAAAAAAAAAAAACAAAAAAAACAAAACAAAACAAAACAAGAGGCCCATGGGCCTTATACGCTCACCTGATAACTAATGGCTAGCTGATAGATTTAAAGTAAACATAAATACTAAACCCCAATGACTTTTTTCTTTACATCAAAATGATCATTGTATCAATACCTACAACATTCTAATATACATGCCTATACAAAAAGTTTATAGTTTTCGAGATAATTAACCATTTCGGTATTGTTTTCACATCTGTGACCTTGACCTTTGAACCCATGACCTTTTTCTATACATCAAAATGATCGTTGTATCAATACCTACAACATTCTAATATACATGTCTATACAAAAAGTTTATAGTTTTCAAGATAATTAACCATTTCAATATTGTTTTGCATCTGTGACCTTGACCTTTGAACCCATGACCTCTTTCTATACATCAAAATGATCGTTGCATCAATACCTACAACATTCTAATATACATGCCTATACAAAAAGTTTATAGTTTTCGAGATAATTAACCATTTAAGTGTTGTTTCGCATCTGTGACCTTGACCTTTGAACCTATGACCTTTTTCTATACATCAAAATGATCGTTGTATCAATACCTACAACATTATAATATACATGCCTATACAAAAAGTTTATAGTTTTCGAGATAATTAACCATTTCAGTATTGATTCGCATCTGTGACCTTGACCTTTGAACCCATGACCGTTTACTATACATCAAAACGATTGTTGTATCAATACCTACAACATTCTAATATAAATGCCTATACAAAAAGTTTATAGTTTTTGAGATAATTAACCATTTCGGTATTGTTTCGCATCTGTGACCTTGACCTTTGAACCCATGACCTTTTTCTATACATCAAAATAATCGTTGTATCAATATCTACAACATTCCAATATAAATGCCTATACAAAAAGTTTATAGTTTTCGAGATAATTAACCATTTCAGTATTGATTCGCATCTGTGACCTTGACCTTTGAACCCATGACCTTTTTTCTATACATCAAAATGATCGTCGTATCAATACCTACAACATTCTAACATACATGTCTATACAAAAAGTTTATAGTTTTCGAGATAATTAACCATTTCGGTGTTGTTTCGCATCTGTGACCTTGACCTTTGAACCCATGACCTTTTTCTATACATCAAAATGATCGTTGTATCAATACCTACAACATTCTAATATACATGCCTATACAAAAAGTTTATAGTTTTCGAGATAATTAACCATTTTGGTATTGTTTCGCATCTGTGACCTTGACCTTTGAACCCATGACCTTTTTCTATACATCAAAATGATCGTTGTATCAATACCTACAACATTCTAATATACATGACTATACAAAAAGTTTATAGTTTTCGAGATAATAATTATAATCAGAGGTAAAAAAAATTAGGTCACGACCTTCACAATTGACCTTGACCTCATTTTGAAGATACTAACAAGAAGATGTCAAAACTGAAAACCCATGTCATTATCTGGTCAAGTAGTCAAGTTATAACAATTTGAAGCTATTTTACGATTTTTTCAAAATTAAACGCAAAAACGCGTAACCCATTTTTCGACCGAATTTCACAAAATGAACAAACTATAGGCTTAAGACCCTAGAGAAGCCAAATATCTCATCAGATTTTTTCTCCAAACAATACTTTCGGAGAAGAAGATTTTTTAAGATTTTTGCACCCCTAGGTCACCTTGACCTAGTTATGGTAGCCATGGCAACGCCACGAACAAATCTGAATTGCACCGACCCAGACATGCTTCTGACCAAGTCTCATTGAAATCTGCCAAGTACTTTCAGAGGAGAAGTCGAAAATGTGAAAAGTTTACGACGACAACGACGACGACGACGACGACGACAGACAACGGACAAATTGTGATCAGAAAAGCTCACTTGAGCCTTTGGCTCAGGTGAGCTAAAAACTACACAGCTTAATTGCACATATCAAACTTCAAGCAATTCTTGAAGTGGTCCTTAATACGCTATTTCCCCAAAATAATGACTTTGTCCCACAAATAGTTTGTAGGCAATCACAGATCAATTTTAGTTATAGTTGAGTTTTGTATGAATCTAGTTCTTCATCTTTCTCATTTATATTTTTTCTTAGGCTTAATACTAATATACTAATTTTCTCTATATAGCAATGCATCAAGACAAGTTACTGAAAATCAACATTTATTCATGTGTAATTTACTTCCAAGTTTTGCAAGGACAAAATAATCGCAAAATTTAATCAATGTTAACTTGTTTTTGAAAATGGATTCAGCTATAGTAAATATCATAAAAGTGAATAGAAGCAAAATGGCTTTGTCAAGAGAATTGCGAAAGTTAAATTCGTGAATAGAAGTTGGTTATACAGTAAATAAATCACAAAGGGAGATAATATAAAGTACATACCCCTCCTGGTGCTCTTCGTGTAGATGATGTGGCTTGATAAACTTTAGGCTGTCCTTGGCCAGTATTTGTATAGGAATAAAAACTGGACTGTGAAAAACTATGACTATTTGGGTCGTTACTTGCTCTCTCCTAAAATAATAAATAACAAAATATCAGTAAACACTGACAAATGCCAATGGTTACGAATTATCCCACAAACGATCAACTGGTGGTGGCTTTATTTTGCTTCACTGAGCATAAACGAAAATCACTTGGACTTTGTCATTATAGGCATAATTAATCTGCAAGAAGTGAGTGAAGTGGCAGAAATTTTTAGAGCACTCAGTGCAATCTGCAGGGAGGAATTTTAAATGTGACATGCCTGTGACACTTTTAGGCACTGGCAATAACATTAATGTGATTTTATCCTAAAAATAATCTAACAAGAGGCCCATGGGCCTTAACGCTTACCTGATCACCGATCTTTAAACCCATGAGCTTCATTCAAATATCAAAATGATAATTCGGCCAATATTCTAATATACATCCCTATACAAAAAGTTTATAGTTTTTGAGATAAATAAACATCTCAGTACTTGTTTGTATCTGTGATCTTGAAATTTGAACCCATGCTCTTCATTCATATATCAAAGTGACCACTGTGCCAGTACCAACAATATTCTAATATACATGCCTATACAAAAGTCAATAGTTTTCAAGATAATTAACCATTTAGGTAATCATTCGCATCTGTGACCTTGACCTTTGAACCCATGACCTTAATTCATATATCAAAATGATCATTAGGATAATACCTAAATATTCTAATATACATGCCTATACAAAAGGTTTATAGTTTTTGAGATAAATAATCATTTCAGACCTTGTTCACATCTGTGACCTTGACCTTTGAACCCATAACCTTCATTCATATATCAAAATGGTTGTTAGGCTAATACCTACAATATTCTAATATACATGCATATACAAAAAGTTAACAGTTTTCAAGATAATTAACCATTCAGGTATTCATTCACATCTGTGACCTTGACCTTTGAACTCATGACCTTTATTCATATATCAAAATGACCATTGGGCCATTACCTACAATATTCTAATATACATGCCTATACAAAAAGTTCATAGTTTTGCAGATAATTAACTATTTTGGTAAACTTGTACATCTGTGACCTTGACCTTTGAACCCATGAACTTAATCGATATATCAAAATGATCGTCATGTCAATACCTACACTTAACCAAAAATCCTACATCATTATCACCAGAAATGTTTAAAAAATAGCATTTTTTTATCAAAGGTCAAAAACTGGGACATGACCTTGACCTTTGACCTTGACATCAATCGGAAGAAAATCGCAAGACAAGATCAACAGTGAAAACTCCATACAATTATCTTCAGCCATTATAAAGTTATAACAATAAATGTCTCATTTAAAAAATTACATAATTTTACGCAAAAAACGTGTAACCTATTTTTCGTTCAATTTTCATGAAAAACACAATTATAGTGTATCTAGGTATCCTGAATCCAAATATCCAATCAAAATTTGCCTGCACCTTTTGGTTTCAGAGAAGAAGATTTTTTTGTCTTTTGGCTATTTATAGTAACGGCAGCCATATTGTTGGGCGTGGTCAAACCCCAAACACAATTTTGAAAGGCTGCTACCCAGGCATGATAATCACTAAGTTTCATCAAATATGGCCTAGTAGTTTTGGAGGAGAAGATTAAAATGTAAAGTTTACGCACGACGCACGACGCACGACGAACGACGGACGGTGATAGATAGCAATAGCTCATCTGAGCCTTTTGGCTCAGGTGAGCTAAAAACACACTGTATACTGTACAATATCAAACATTTATTATCAATCAATCATCAGGCAATGGATCTACCATCTGGATTTTGGGAGAATCACACGTACTTGCCTTGAAAAAACTATCAATACACATTAACAGTCACTTTCCAGCCAGGATTACTGTTCTTTTCTGCATACTTTATATACATATGAAAGATTCCCTCTAAAAGTCACGAGGTTGGTTGAGGAGTGCCAGAAACACTTTGTCAATATGTAAAACACAAACAGAAAAATGGAATTGACCATGATCAAGAATTTTGAACCCCGAAAAAGCAGTCGCCAAATTGGCGACTTATGAAGAAAATTTGGTCGCCATGTTGCCTAATTTAGTCGCAACTTTGAGCCCTGGCAATGGTCATTGGTTTTTTTTGTGACACAATTTCAAAATGATGAGCACTTGGCAAAAATCAGTCCCTACCCATTTTTGAGTCTCGGTCCGACCCCCACCTCCCATATATGAAGCGAGCACTCCACCAAATGAGGTACACATGTTTATGTATCCCATTATTAAAGGCATATTGAGCTAGAGATGTTATATATCGGCATCGCAATAATCGTCGAAAAGGATTTGCTGATGACAATATCGTGGAACGAAGCTTACATCACGTTAACGCGAAACCCTATTACTTACAATATCATTCTTTGAAATCATTGCATAACTTGTGTATTGATCATGATGAAGCAGATTAAACATGTGGTTTTGCTGTGAACCAAAAACAAATCGCTGCTTACAAATCTAATTCCGTTAATCTTCAAATAACTTAATATCTTATTATTCTTTTATTATATTTGAATTTATTGCAGTCCATTTTAAACCCAGCCCATCTTTTGAGCATATTCTTCTGGAAATATCGTGATAATATTGCGACGATATCATAAATTTTTGGCGAAATATTATTACCTTTTTTGTCCATAATAACATCTCTACATTGAGCAGAGTTAAGTGGAGTGGTGCGAGTAATGGCGTTTTACAACTCAGTCAACATTCTTTCATTAAATGGAAATAATCAGATCAGGAATGGTGGGAGGAAAACTGAGTGTCAAGGAAAACTTTATGAAAACTCAGAAAGCAAACAAGGTCAATTGAAAGAACACAGTTCCTCACAGAAATATCTTCACACAGTGGTGGACTCAGGAATTTTGGAAAAAGGGGGGGGGGGAAGAGTCTACTAATTTGTTGATGTAGAAGATGAGCTAGGTAGGTCTGGGGAATGTTCTGCTACACAATTTTTGCAATATAGCATAAAATCCTGTAATCTGAGCAAGTGATACGTGATACACACCATATAGTCATACATAATAACAAGGACAGAAATGGGGGAGGGGGGTCCAACTCACAGACCCTCCCCATCCCACCCCACCCCCAAGTCCACCACTGTTTACACATCTAAACTTACAAATGATCTATGCATCTCTCCCATCATCCTATCCATGTTACTAAACATGCTAGAAAATCCTCCCATCATATCTCCGAACGGATCTTGTCTCCGTCTTTGCACGGCTACTTGATTGTCGGGCCTTCTTGGTCCCTCCAACATTCTATTACCGGTAGGCATCCCCATACCAAAACCTCCAAACGGGTCTTGAAACATACTCTGCATTTGCCTCATATGCTGATTGTGCATTCTACAAAAAATAAAAACAAAACAACATTCATGTTTAAATCAAATATTGCACAACTTGTTCATCACTGTTTCATATTTTACTTTGTTGAATTGACCTACAATTAAGAATTATTGTAAAACAATGTTACAATCATAAAAACAAAGCAACTGCTACTGGTGTTGACATTTGGCAATGTTCCCGGCTCCATCAATATTGTCACATTACTGTCACGTTTAGCATGTCTGTACAGTATGAAATCGAAAGAATAGGGTGGCTCTGTTCTTATACATTTTCTTTACAAAATGGCTTGCAACTGATATATAGTTTATATATAGTTTTACTTGGGTTATTTCACAAAAAAAATAATAATAATAACTTCAATTAAACCAAGTTGATTCACAAAATTAAGATAAAGATAAAGTGTTAAGTTTTAACGAGCATTCAACAGCAGTTGAATCTTGTTCTGCATTAATGCCATTTTAGTAACTCCTTCTGTTGATAATTTAATGACATGTGCCGAAAACATATGACGTTCCAAAGAGGGCTCCAAAAATAGCACTGTAAACAGAAAAGCAGACAAAATCACCTCTCCGAACAAATTTCGACATGAAATGAAAATTTTGATGGTTTGATATGATATACAAGACTATCTTTATTTGATTTACCAGCCAAATGTCACAAATGATTTATTAAAAATTTTAGAAAACCCATGACACGAGGATACACAGACAAAGGCCCTAGACCTCCCATTACAAAACATAATTTTGAACCCTGTGGTAAGAGCAAAGACAGACATGTATAAATGGCGAAATTCTGTCAACAGCTGGTCGAAACCAGTTCACTGTGGTCTTTACTATTATCAGCCCCCTACACCACCACCCCCCCCCCCCCCTTTAATCTTTCCAGTGATTTTTTCTGAATGAGATGTGACATTGTTTGCTCTAAATTCAAAGTTGTATTAACTTACGCAAAAAATGGATCGTCTTCCATTTCTCGAAACATAGATCCACCTAACATTTTGGGGGAATACAACCAGTTTCGGTTTTGAACAATCTAGAAATCTCCTTGTATTGTGTTGTGTCAAAGTAACATACGGGTATTTCTACCGAATAAAAATACTAGGGGAGGAAATTAGTAATATCACTATTGGATTACCTCCCTTTTACCTAAGATGACTTTTTCGCATTTTTTCTATATTAATTTTTAATTTATTTCTGGGTCAACTTTAATGAAAATTTTCATTGTAAAACCAGAATTATTTGTAAGTGTTTCTAACACAGTGAAGAAAATATTGAATTGAAAAGCAGAAAAAAAACAACCGTCTGGCTCTTCTTAAACAGAGAAACAGCTAGAGTTGTTCAACACTGTTCAATGGTGATGTATTCTAAAATTATGTATTAAATATATTAAGTTGAAAAAGTCTATAGAATTCGAAACAATTTTTTTTAAAACTTGACATATAGATCAATCAAGGTTATACATCGTAAAATATTATAGTTGTTTCGAATTTTCATTTTATTAAGTCACTGGTATTTCGTAGAATCGCATTACTAATCCGATGCATGTACACCATCATTCGCGTTTAATTATTAAACTATCGGATATCGAATTTTCTAATAATAAGATTTTATTTAATGAGTGTTTTTCAACAAATGAGAATTAACTATTAACTATGCTAGATTCAGTCCCGTATATGGAGTTGGCGGTGAAAACACACCCTGGGCAGGCCTGTTGAATTTTTGAATTTTGCGGGAAAGTTATGCAACTGCGCCTATAGCTGACGACATCTCGATGAGTGGCGGATCCAGGGGGGGGGGGGCACAGGGGGCCCGTACATTCCCCCTCCCAGTTGCTCGACTTCCACTCTCTCTCTCTCTCTCTTTTTCTCACACACACAGCTAGCTATAGCTATATAATTGTCAATCAACCAGCGTAAGGACCAGTTAATGAGTGGTACTGATTAATTAATTAGTGTACACGGGTAGGATATGGCAATCAGGTGATGATGTCATTTACCAGTTCGCTGAAGCATGAAAGAATCTATAGGTAGTACCGACCAGTCTTGAATGATAATGTTATTTACCTGATCGCTGAGGCGTGAAAGAAATCAGGTAGTGTCAGTAGATAACGTTAATTAGTAATACTAATTAAGAAATTTCCATGAAGAGTGATTGCGTGAATTCATCTGATTTACCTTTTTAAACCAAGGGACATGGCCAAAAAAGAGAGAGAGGAGAGAGAGAGAGAGAACTAATTTTTAGCACACAAGATTATCTTTAATTTTTGTATATTTTTATAGCACGATGTTCTATTTCCACATAAAAGTCCAAATTTTTGTACATTTTTATTTCTAATCAGCTTAATTGATTTTAATGGGGAAAAATCGGTCTCATTTGACTTATTATTCTAATCGTCCGTTTATCGGCTTTAGTTTAAACAGTATTTATTTGATAAATTTAAATACAATAGATATAACATTATAAATAATTAATTAATAGGATTCTGGAACTAGAGAATATCTCTAATATTAACCAGTCTCCTTAAACAACTTAAACGTCTAATAAAGGTGTATAATTAATTACATAATAATAGTAGTAGTAAAAATATGGTAATAATATAATAATAATAATAATAATAATAATAATAGGAAATTGTGGTAGAATAATAATAATTACAATAATAATAATAAAATTGTGAATAATAATTATAATAATAATGAATAATAATAATAATAATAATAATATAATAATAATAATAATAATAATAATAATAATAAATATCGGTGGAATGATTATGATTATAATATTACTAATAGTATAAAAAAAATTAAATTGTTATAAATAATAATAATAATAATAATAATAATAATAATAATAATACAAAGTGTGTACATGTGCAAAAAATAGATGCATGGGTGTATTCATATATCATTGAAAAATTCATAAAAATGAAATTAATTAAATACATTTGGTGTGTAACAAGTAATTAATATGATAATAATATGATTGACAATGGTAATAATAATAAAGCCATGATGTGTTGAATATTCATAATACAATACTTTTTACTGTTCTTCATTAGCTCAAAACATGCAGCCTGTACTATGAATAATAATAATAATAATAATAATAATAATAATAATAATAATAATAATAATAATAATATGATTGACAATGGTAATAATAATAAAGCCATGATATATTAAATATCCATAATACAAGCTACATACTTCGAACCAATGAGAAACAGTAAATAGTGTTAAGTAAAACGTTTACTTTTTAAAATGAATTCCTGTACTGTTAGAAATATTAATTTATTTTGTTCGAAGGACAGGGTAGGGTCACCAAACAATAATTTTTCAACGGTTAAAACATATGGAAGTGTAAATATGGTTGATGTTCGAATATGTCTAAAGTTTTGACAATATAAAAGAAAATGAGTGTTGTCCTCTATTTGACCACATATACAAAAGGGCTCTGGATCTAAATGTTTACTATATAAATGATACTTTAGAGAACTACATTGTAATCGCAGCCTTGTGTGGAGTATTTGACCTAATCTTGTCCCACAATTATAGAAATTTGGAACTTTGATATGAGAGTTAATAAGATTCTTAAAAATTGGTAAGGAGTTATTTCTTACATCGCTTGGTAAATTATTCCATTCTGTAATAGTGTAGGGCAAAAAAGAATTTTGATAAAATGAAGTTTTACATGATATGTTTCGAATATTTTGGGAACCACGCGTGTTATGCGAATGAATATCGTTTTGTGAAGGTGGGATAAGCATGCGTAAATATGGAGGGGCTAGATTATGATACATTTTATAGAACTGGACTAACTTATGATTATTTCGTCTTTTCTCTAAAGTTTCCCATCCTGTTTCAGAATAAAGCATGTGTATGCTAGCGATGCGCGTTGCACCAGAGACAATTCTGGCGGCTTCTAAATTTACTTTTTCTATTCTTAATTTTAAATTTTAAATTTATCGGCTTTACGGAACACATCCGTCTAAAATAATCTGTGTTGTTTTTTCTGGTGACAAGATTCTTGTGTTCGGTTGCACATTTAATGCGCATTATACAATGATGAAACTGTCTAACTAGCCATTTTAAAACTAACAATATAATAATATTAGCTTGAAAGTTCAGATGGATGTTATAGGGTGGTGGTAGTAGGAGACCTACCCCTTCGCCGGTATTTATATATGTAAGCAGGCAGGTCAGTTGGTAGAGTGCTTGCTTCGTAAGTCAAGGAGGTCGAGAGTTTAGTCTCTGGTCAGGTCTGACCCAAGAATTGAAAAAGTGAAGTGACTGTTCGATCGGCATTAAAAAATAAATGCGGGTCTTTCGGACAAACCTTAAAAACCGAGGCCCCTTGTCACGGTAGGCGTGGCACGATAAAGAACCCTCACTGCATAATGCCATCACCGCAAAGCACAGGTAAATATTTCTGCACCTACACCTATAGCTGGTGACGTCTCGATATAACTGAAATATTATTGACTTAGAAGTTAAACCCAATTAATCAATGATCATTCAAACTTTGGACCGGGATTCAAACAGAAAGACTTTCAGGCCACTGATGATCTTGATTTATCAACCCAACTGGATCACCCAGACCACGTTCATCCATTTATCGACCAAATTAAATCAAAACACTGATATGTCTCCGATGGATCGACGTATCGATCTACAACTTCCAAAGGTCGAATGAACTCCTTTAATATAACGCAAAAAAGAGTCGGTCTCAGGGATCTGCCGTGTACAACTACACCTCGACAGATAAAAAGACCGACCGAATGCAAGTTACCGACGGCGACAAATTTCGACAGTACAGTTGATAGACATATATCGATAAAGATATTATGAACTCACCGACACTCGAGCTCATAGCAACCTGCGTCAATATTACAATTTTTTAAAAAAGCTAGACTGATTTGTTCTTTGACTGTTTAGATCCACTTTGAATGTGGGGTAAAAAGGACGCTCGACAGTGTTCAAGATGCAGGAAATTGCACCATTTGTACTGAAAAAGCGAAATTGCAAAAGTCAATGCCTATTTTTAAGTCTCGGTCAGTCCCAAGACATCGGGGTTCAAACCCAAGACCTCTCACATACAGAGCGAGCACTCAACCATCTGAGCTAACGCAGTGGTTCACATTCGGCAAAACCATCTTCAGGAAACAAAGATACAGTTCAAACCGTCGTATTTCCGTGAATTTTATTTCCTGGTCAAAGACCATTTATTAACACTTACCCCATCAGTGATCGAGATGGTAAGGCCACACCAATTCAGTACCGTAACTACCTATGAGGTAACCGAGGCAACTGCCTCGGTAAAAATTTAACCAAGTACTTTTTGCCAGAAGTTATATTTTGAGAGAGAGAGAGAGAGAGAGAGAGAGAGAGAGAGAGAAATTATTGCTTATTTTGAGGTACTGTCTGATTACGGCATTTAGTGTCTTGTCTTGTGTAATGTATAAAGTGATCTTGCTTATGAAAATACAGAGATATTCTGAAAAATCCAGGTTAAATGATAGACATATTTAAACGTTTAAACTACCCTCTAACCTGGATTACGAGGTAAAGTAAATCCTAATATACTGTGTTGTAATATGAAAGATGTACAAAACATTGAGACTGTTGGTACTGTGTGGCATTATCTTTAATTCTTGCCTCGGTTTATTTAAGGGCCTAGTTACGGTACTGCCAATTTAAATTTTAGTTCCACGGATTATTTTGAAAAAATGGAGGCGATGTTTTTTTTTCAAAATGAAAAGTGTTATACTTTAAATAAATAAAAAATTGCAATCAATTAAATCAAAAGTTGAAACAGGCAAGCAAAAAGATAGTTATTGCACGAAAAGACAAAACAGTGTAGAAAAAAAAAAATAAATAATAATCAAACCCAAATATTATAAAGCAAATAACAAAAAGGAAACATGGTCCTAATTTTCCAGTCCTGTAGTTGGAATTTACTGGTTTTAAATACAGACACTGACATGGTTTGCATATGTTATTGTCCAACACATTGATGACCAAGATCCGAAAAGTGGCCAACATTCGGATCTCTTTTATTTGTGACATACGAAGCGGACGCTGTCACAGAACAGTGAAAAATTCCTTATCACCGCCACGGAAATGGACCGAATTTGCTTTGCGATATTTAACCGAAAACTTTAGACAGGTGAAAAAAAGATTTGAAACTGAATAAAATCTTTCAAGTTTCTTTTAACATCTAAATTGTACTGTCTGTCCGGTTCATAGAACTAGAAATTAATTTGATATGACCTAAATGTTTTATACTCTGTATGATGTAAAATAAACCTTCTAAAATTAATTTGGCATGTCCTCAATGCCTCTGTACGCCGTTATAATTGAAACAAAACACCCTCCTAATTTATCCTAATGAATCACCGAGAATATCGTCATTTTTCACATTTTCATTCTCTGCACAAAAATAATCAATGTTCTGTTGTCAATATTTTTGTTACGTTTTAGTATACGAACGTGAAGAAATGACAACGCAAGATAATTAAACCTTTAACGAATCACGATTTTCCTCTTTCAACCCATTTGTTGACCTTTACAGCTAATTATATCCGCATCAAGGAGACTGATTCCAGTAGAAGCCTGTTTGATGACCTCTTGTTTTGGTTATTAGACATAGAGTCCAACCTGCCGTAAAGGCCACCTCTGTATAAGGGTCACCTGCTTATAAAGGCCAGTAGAATTGTATCCCAATTGTTCTTTATTCATGTTAAGTAAACTTGTATATATATAAAGATCACCTTCCCATAAAGGCCACTTTTATATTACTGGTTCTCTTGGGTGGCCTTTATAGACAGGTTTGACGGTATATTTATTTCGTGGAAGCATATCACATGTAGCTCCTTTATACTGATTGATTGATTGAATGGGGTTTACGTCCATATGAAGAATATTTCACTTATATCGAGACGTAACCAACTATAGGCGAAGTGTCAGAAATCTAACTTTTGCCGTGCTCTCATGGAGTGCCAAGCCTGCCGGGACACGGGGCATCGGTTTTAAAAGATCTCTTCCGAAAGACCCATTTAATGTTATGACATGTTCTTTCGAAGGACCCCGTGACTTTTATTTTTAAATCCCGGGTGCTTGACGGAGGAACAGTCACAACAGTACCTATTTTCAAATCGTTGTTAGACACGGCCGTGGTTCGAACCCCGACCTTCCCATGACATACGAAGAGAACACTCTACCAACTTGGCTATCGTATACTCAGTGGTAAATAGTCTGGAACAGAGATCATACTTTAAACGCCAAGATGTTTAAACAATATTTTATTCACAAAAACAATGATATACATAATGTAGAGGATTTGAGAACAAGACCAAGGTCTTATGTAAACTCGTCTCCACAGTCTTTGCTTAAAATGCACAAAATTATATAAAAAAAGTTATTTCGGATTTTTGACAAATAATTGCAGAAGTATTTTCACTCAATCGGGTTTGTTTTCTCTCTACCACATGCACTTGGTGAGTTTTCATTAACTTTGAACTATCCTTCACATATGAGAATACAAGCAATCTACCAAAAATCAGAAAAAGGTAGTTCCCGTCACCTGAAGCGATAAAATTTTCCGAAATAGAAAATATATATATATGAAACTTAAAAATAAGTTAAATGTTTTCTATTTTCTACTTGAATTTATTCTTTGTAAAACATGTTTCACCATTTTGTACGGCTCTTCTTGTTACATATAAATAAATGGAATGTAAAAATACAAAATGACTTTTACATACATAAAATATATAATTGTATATATTTGTAACCTTTTTATAGACATTATCTAACATACTATTTTTTATTTTGAATTTATGATATCATTTTCTGAAATAAGAACTCTTCAAAAATAACAAATAACATCTATTATAAAACCATAATTATGTGTTGTTAAATAGATATGTTATATTGTATTTCTTGAATTAAAGGTTATTTGGTTGCCAACGTTACTGTTCCCATACACCGTTATTCCCACTAACCTAAGTATTGTAATAAATACAATGTTGGCTTCAAAATCATCAATAATACGTAATATGATTAAGCAAATATATATATAAATATATATATATATATATATATATATATATAAAGAAGCATCAGGTTATCCTTTCACAAATCTAAACCAATCGAATTCTTGGATAGTCTTTTATGAAATGAAATGCCACGAATTAAAAGGAATAGTAGTTGATTTCACGCTTATTTTTACCGACTGACAATATGTAGATATTAAGCTCTGCTACTTATTTTTCTGAACAAAAAATTCCTGGGTATAGTTTTGTATGAAATGACATTGGGTTAAAAAGGAACGGATGTTAATTTCATATTTATTTCATTTGAACAAATCTAGACCAATGGCAATTCTGGATACATTTTTGTAAGAAATGTCACGTCTTTAAAAGGAAAAAAGTTGTTGATTTCACACACGTATTTCAACCGAAGTTGACGGAAAGATAACAACCATGGAAAAAATCAACACCAAGCATTTAGCATTAATCTTGATCAGCATGCTGCTATATGATATCGCATTTGTTGACATTAAATACAACTCTGAAAGTCGGGCGTTGTATTCTTTATTTCCTCCAGTATTTTACCAGATAGCTTTATCAGAAGGGGTTGTTCCCAATAACACGTGTTACGTATTCGGAGGCTGTGAAATTTCAGACGTACCAGGACTAATACCCGTTTGTTCCTGTGATTTGGATTGCATAGAGTATGACGACTGTTGTCATGATGCGCCGCTAACAGGTACTCGGACGTCCGGCAGCAATTTACACGATAAAAAAGAATTCATGGCATGTCAAGACGGACTATTTATAGAGGAAAAATTCGGTTTACAGATGGTATCAAAATGTCCTTCATCGTACGCAGTATCGGGCGTTTCAGATAAATGCGCCATTGACGAAGTACAACATCCGGTTACAGCAGACGATGGCACTATTTACAGAAATAGTTATTGCGCATATTGTCACAATGTTAGTCGGTATGCAATATGGCAGTTTGAATACGATTATAGAGGAAGGTGTACTTCGCTCCAATCAGCGAACACAACAATACCTGACAAAATGAAAAGTTTAATTGAAAACAAATGCCGGTATGAATTTATACCATCTTCGAATACTAAGTTTCGGGCTTGTTTTAACACCACTACAGAAAATGAAGCAGAGAGCACTTTATGTTCAGGATTCCAAAACCCATTATTAGTAAATGACAAGGTATACAAAAACATTTACTGCGTTCCACCCGAAACTAAACTAAAAGTATGTGTGGTGCCAGAATATACAGACCGCAATCGGATTCTGAAAGCAGATGAAAGTAAGAAGGGGATTTTTGACTTTTATCCTGCACTGGATTTGTTTAGATCTAAAAGATGTCACGACGACAAGTATTACTATGACAAGAACTCGGTAAATATCATGAATGATTTCGTAATTCTTTTTAATCCTCCATTGTTCCTTAAATTTAAAAAAAAAAAAACAAAAAGTTCAAGTTTGTTGATGTCACAAAAATTACAAAGGTATATACTAGATTTATACATCGACTAAAAGCATACCTAGATGTTTTAATTATTTAATAGTTGAGTTGTATAATGGTGTTTAACGTCCAAGTCAAGAATATTTCACTTATATCGAGACGTCGCCAGCTATATAGGCGAAGGTGCAGAAATTTTGCCTGTGCGTTGCGCTGATGGCATTATATACAGCGAGGTTCTTTAGCGTTCCAAGTCCACCGTGACACGGGGCCTCGTTTATTTTAAGTTCCCATCCGAAAAAACGCGACTTTCATTTCGTAATACCGAGTACTTGGCCCAAGTAAGAACAGTAACGACCCACTTTCAAGTCTTGGGTCAGACCCGGTCGGGGATCGAACCCACGACATCCCACTTACGGAGCGAGCATTCTACCAACTGAGCTACTGCAGTGGTTCAATTATTTAGGAATGTTCCCTTTAGTGTGTTTATCTGCCTGATTTTTATTAAATGCCATGTTTGTTTTTTTAAATTTGTTTCCTAAATTGATAATGTGAATTTTTAGAAGGTATGCAGAAAATCATTCTTATCATATCCATGTCCTAATCACAATCCAGAAGCAAAGTAAAATTTTTGAAACTGACAAGATATGTTAGACAAGTGAACTTCCGCCAGGGATCTGAGGCCGAGTACTCTAACTGCGACGCGTTCCCGCCCGGTGAACTATTTCGTATTTTCTAAATACTATTTTCAATATTGAAAATACTATTTTGAATATTGCAAATACTGATGTGATGATTCGAAATAATATTTCACGATACGAAATAAATTTTGCAAATATTCGAAATACTATTTCTAAAATTGCTCTTAACTTACATTTAGCAAAATTAAAAAAAAAATCAAATAGTAATAGATATTTTTGATACTACTAAATAAAAATGTTTTAAGCTGGGACTGTTTTTTCTAAATGACAAAATAAATTCCTGAATATCGTTAAAATAATTAGGATTTGAAATTTTGGTAGACTAAGTTAATTGGTTGGTTGAATGTTGCTTAACGTCGCATCAGCAATTTTTCAGCTATTCGCGACGAGAACTATTTAATTAATCTCTATGGATTAATCTATGAACAAGTTTGTGTATGCATGTGAAGTGCGAGTGTGTTTTATGGTCTGCCTTGTACTAGCGCGCACTCAGGGCGACTTTACCGTGCTAGCTCACAGAGTCAGTACGCCGCAGACAAGCGTACCACTCCCCCAGTCCATTATACTGATACCAGGTGAATCAGTAAAGGCCAACAGCAAGGAAAATTCACTTTCCCAAGTAGACTAAGTTAAGGAAACTCTTTATTAAGCGGGACCTGTCCCCGGTTTCACAATCATTCCTTAGCTAAGACTTAACTTAAATCTTGCAAAATTTCAAATATTTTTAACTTTTTTTTAATTTTTAATATGTTAAAGAACTAAGCTGTCATGTTTAAGATTACTTCTAGATTAAAACATTTGCATTTAGTTTTGACAAAAATATTCACCAGTATTTTCAAATAGAGATTACAAACATTGCTAAATTTAAGTTAAGGGAAATCTTAGCTAAGCAATGATTAAGAAAGGAGCTTGGTTTTCCTTAACTTAAACTTAGCAAATTTTGGTAATCTTTTTTTTTTTTGGAACTACTGATGAATATTTTTGTAAAAACTAAAACCAAAGTTTTAATCTAGAAATCATCTAAATATTTACACCTTAAATTCCTGAATATCTTAAAAATTAACAAAATTATTGATTTAAGTTATGGAAAATCGTAGCTAAGGAATGATTGTGAAACCGGGGCCTGGCCCCAGTTACACAATATTCCCTTAGCTAAGATTTCCTTAATACGGTAATAATAGTTTTTTTTAATATTCTGGTATTCAGGAATTTAAGGTGACATTTTGAACATCAACCAAAACTAATTACAGCAATAATTTAATGTTGTCAAAACGTTTTTATTTGCAGTGCCACAAACTGTTGTCAAATTGTCATTAAAGTTAAGGAAAATCTTAGATTAGGGATAATTTTGAAGGGGTTGGGGTGGGGTGGGGGACTGGTTCACCACACAAAATAATTTCTTTTGTTATTTCCTTATTCAAACATGATGTGAATTTATTGATTGCATTGGATTTCAGTAAGTATACGAACGCCAGTTATAATTTCCTTTTATTGAACTATGGAATCATTTATTTCATTTCCCATTTTAACTACACTCCAGAATTCGATGGCTTTAACACACAGTTGGCAACCGGGGAAACGCCAAGAGCAAATTGTGTTTCGGTTTTGTTTTTTCGAAACATTCCGTGCTCTAAAAACGGGATTACTTTTTGTCAAGTGTCTGAACCCGGAAAAAATCAACCAAATTCAGTGTCGCATTTTAACGGTAAAATTTGCATTTATGGATGTAAGCACGGTATAAGCACATATTTCGCGAAGTTAAGATTTCGTATGCATTACAAAATTTCAGAAAACATTTCGTACTTATTTGAAAATTCTCGATTTTCTGACGGCACCTGAATTCTCTCAGAAATTAATCAGCATGAAATTCAACTCGATTTTTTAAACATGTACGTTCTTTGTACCAGAAAATTTATTGGACGAATTATACATCAAAATTAACACGGAAAAAAGTTCTTTCCATTCATAATAAAACCATATTTGGTATATGAGCAAATGATTGAAAGAGATAATATTTTCAAAAAATAAATAAATAAATAAATAAAAAAAATAAAAAAAATAAATAATAAATAATAGTAATAATAATAAGTTTCGATATTTCTTTTATATGGTGAATTTGCCACCGAAATTGATCAAATCCACCTTAGATTAATTGCAATTATTCTGGAATGTTTTGTAGTAAAAAAAAATCGGTAAGGAAGATAAATATTTCATTATTTCCTCGCCTCGAGTGTATGCCGTTTTTGACCATTTTTCACCTTTTGTGCGTGAAAAATTGTTAAGGTGCTTACCCTTCCGGAGCACCCAGCCTCACTTTCCTGGTGGAAGTTCACGTGTCTAACCTAACTTGTCAGTTCCACAGTTTTTACTTTGCTTTTAGATTTTGATTCGGACATGGATTAGTATGTTTGTTTTTGATTTAATGAATCGATGCGTAGGCCGGGTTGGCGTTTTCCCTGCAAGGAATATAATCGATCAATCACGCTAGCAACCACTGTCACGTTCACGCCTTTTATAGAAATGATTCCATCAGACGACTGCTATGCATGAAGCTCAGATGTTAAATAAATGCGAACAAACCTTTATTGTACATGTATTTACAGCTAGTCAACAATAAAACATACACAAATTTATTCGAAAATTCCTCAACACACATGAAGCAAATTAGCAAAAATACATATACAATCTCAATACATATATAACTAACTTGTAGGAGGTGAGCATCTGGCCTCATTTCCATGGTGGAAATTTACGTATTTAGCTTAATTTGACGATTTCAAAGTTTGTTTTTTACTTGGCGTTGGGTTATTGGTTTGGACATGGGTTGGTATGTTTGTTTTTGATTATTTGCGCGGTGTCCCATTTTCGCGTTTCTGAAGTTTTTTGTTTTATATACAATTTCATTGACATGTAAATTCGTTGACAAGGATGACCACAAAAAGCGACGAAAATTGGGACACCGCGAGACTTTATAATTTCGCATACAATAATCTGAATTCGTGTACAGTCCAACCTGCTTTCAAGGTAACCTCTGTATAAGGACCACCTTCTTATAAAGGCTATTATAATTCTAGCCCAGTTGTTCTTTATTCATATTTATTTTTACTGGTTCCCTTTGGGTGGCCTTTATAGATTGGTTCGACTGTATTCAACTTACTCATTTCAGGATACCTGTTTACCAAGCACCTGTATGGAAAGGCAAACAGACACATGTTTTGGCGAGTTTGTACGAAACCATATTTGGTCTAAGTACCTTGAGTTTGTAACCGATGGCATCGCCGACAGAGATTTCATTTTCCGTCTTTCTACATTCGTCTACTTGTCGTTGCCAATAGAAACATACAATATAACAATGGGAACTACCAAATCTGTTCATTCATGCGGAACCAATACCACAGATGGAAACAAGTCATGTTGTTTAGGAGTAGTGCTAATGGAGTTTAAAAACGAAGTCCGGTTGAGGAAAGAAACCATCCTGAAAATTGAGGTTGGTATTAAAGAAATGAAATGGCAATATCAAGAGACTCGGAACAATTCGATAATCACAGCTATCGATGCATCGGGAAATAAAAATCTGAGGAATACATGTGCTCCTGGAGAAAAGAAAGAACGAGTTCATATAAACGGAAACGCGTTCGACACAATCAGTTCTGTACACGTGTTTGCTCAAAGCACCACGACAAAACGGCCAAAAATGATACCAAAACAGATAAGAGGCGTGGTTGTTGTTTCAAATGAAATAAACGAAACCCAATCAGAGTTGGAAAAAGGAGACGTACCCAAACTCAAAACGGCAAGTGTACAGATACCCAAAATGAGGTTTGAACAGTTTGACCTTCAGTACAGCCAGTCCAACGAGACAGTTTTAGGCAATAAAGATGAAGAAGAGGAAAATGGTGTGTCATCTGTCGGAACTACATTCACGACGTATATGACAGGCGTTTTTCATGTTGCTTCCGTTTCCATATGCTTTGGTTTTATGAAAATTTTGGGTCATTAAGTTTTTACTAGAGGCTATTTCTACCACTTTAAGGTAACCTTGTTTTCAGTACTCATTGTTCAAAATTAAAAATAAGACGGTTCCTTTCGCCATTGTTTCTTAAAGAAATACAGGTCCCAAAACTTTCTGTCTTTCTTTATAATTTTAAAACGTCTTATTTCTTTATAATCTTTAAACTAAACTTCTTTCCTTTATTATGGTCTTCACGTAACAATTTTCAAATGCTTCATTGTCACAGATATGTGATTATATGAATGACAAACCATATAACTGATTTTCAAATAAAATGGATCCAGATACGTTGTGCTGTAATGTTGACCCCTTTTAGAAAATAAGACATTTTCTCGAGACCTGGACCCGATGAGACCCCCCTTTACCTCAGTGTCGGGGGGAGGGGGGAGTTCCTGGTAATGGGTTAAGTTCATTAAAGTTTTAATTTACTTCAATTTTTTTTTCGGTCTTTACCTACAGATTAATGGGCAAAAATGTAAATGTCATTCACGAAACATGACCATTGTCTTATTGGCAATGGTGATTTTAGTTTTGCTCGTAATGCACTGCATTTATTTTTTGTATAATTGAATATGTATTGGTTCGACGAAATTTTTTATTAATACACGTATATAAGTTTACAAATAAGTGCCGAAGCAGCAGCTCAACTGTAGGTTATTCGTTAGCTACACATCGAAAGCTATCGTGTAACTGTTATCTATCTCTTGGTCGATTTTTGTCACTAGCTAGCCAAGCTTCGACCCCTGTTCGTTAGCCCCGTGTTAAACTCGGGACAAATTATCTTTGGGATGTTAATAGATATATTATAGAGAGTTTTACTGCCAGAATGTTTGGTCCGTATATTTTAGCATTGTGGTATATATATATAGCGCTTGATTTTTACCCGAAACGTCCGGGTTCGACCCACTGACTGTTTCTTCATTCTGTATTACATTTGTTTCGAAGACGCGATGTTATGTGTTGTATATAATTCAAACATTCTTTGTATATAATCCAAACAAAATGTTGTGTTTTGTTATGTGTAATCCATGCTGTAATATGTTGAATATAATCCAAACACACGTTGTGTTGTGCAATACATGTTGAGTTGTGCATTATATGTATTTTGTAATATGTTGTACATATTCCAAAACCATGTTCCATTGTGTAATGCATGTTGTGTTCTGTTGCACATTATCGGAATATATGTTTTGTATTGTAATGTATTAGTATGTATATTGTGACGTGTTGTACACAATTCAACACATATTGTGTATTGTAATATACAGTAAAAAACGGTTATAATGAAGCCAAGGGGACTCTTGTTTGAACTTCGTTATAAAGCCTTTTCTTTAGATTGTTAGACTTATTTAGAGGAGCGGACGGGCCCAATATATGACTTCGTACTATCCAGGTATTCTTTGTAAGTGTGTTAGTTGTATTGTTATATATAGAGAAGAGCGGCTGGGCCCAATATTTGACTTGGTACAATCCAGGTATTCAGTGTAAGTGTGTTAGTTGTATTGTTCTATATAGACTTATTCGGCTGGGCCCAATATTTGACTTGGTACAATCCAGGTATTCGGTGTAAGTGTGTTAGTTGTATTGTTCTATATAGACTTATTCGGCTGGGCCCAATATTTGACTTGGTACAATCCAGGTATTCGGTGTAAGTGTGTTAGTTGTATTGTTATATGTAGACTTATTCGTATATAGAAGAGCGGCTGGGCCCAATATTTGACTTGGTACAATCCAGGTATTCGGTGTAAGTGTGTTAGTTGTATTGTTATATATAGACTTATTCGTATATAGAAGAGCTGCTGGGCCCAATATTTGACTTGGTACTATCCATGTATTCGGTGTAAGCGTGTTCGTTATATTGTTATATAAAGACCTATTTAGAGGAACGGACGGGCCCAATTGCAATATTTGACTTTGTACAATCCAGGTATTCGGTGTAAGTGTGTTAGTTGTATTGTTATATATAGACTTATTCGTATATAGAAGAGCGGCTGGGCCCAATATTTGACTTGGTACTATCCATGTATTCGGTGTAAGTGTGTTCGTTGTATTGTATAATGAAGAGCGGCTAGGCCCAATATTTGACTTCGTACTATCCAGGTATTCGTTGTAAGTGTGTTCGTTGTATTGTATAATGAAGAGCGGCTAGGCCCAATATTTGACTTTGTACAATCCAGGTATTCGTTGTAAGTGTGTTTGGTATATTTGTGTTTTACTGTTGTGGCGTATTGTATAGATACTGTCCGTTTGACCTTTACATATAAGATTTACGTGTACATTTATGAAACGTGTTTAATGGAAAACGTCTTTTTACTATTTAATAAAAAAAAACCCAACCTGTATCGTGTACGTAACAACTGCGAATCATAACACTACCCACACATGTTGTGTATTCCATTATATGTATTTGTGGTGTGTTGTTGGTATTCAAAACAAATGTGTTGTGATATTATGTATACCTATATATGTAATTTTAACATATGTTATATTTGGTAACAGTAAAGTGTTGTATGTAGTTCAGACTACATATCGTGTTGCCGTGTGTATTAGTCAATGAAATATAATATTTACTAGTTTATAGCGTTTGTAAAAACACGAAGGCGTTGGGCATTGTGCCTATGTTTATTTTTAATCATTGCAAAAATTGCCAACTGTTTACCCAGTAAAGCTAGATTTTTGTTGTTGAAAAATATACATCATGGAAACCTCAAGTGTTTATTAGATCGATTGAATATTAATGCATTTTATCAAGAAAAAAATCAGTAATTCAATTTTTAAACCAAATAAGTGAGTTAAAACTATTTCTGACTATACTTGGTCATATTTTGAAAATTTGCAGTTTTGTTGTTGTTTTTTTATTATTGTAGTTTTTGTCGAGTTATATTTTGCCTACCCGTTCGTATGATTTATATCATAGTTTTAATTTTATAACACTAGACGACAGTTTAGGAATAATATGCTCCATCAGTAGTGCTTGGACTAAAATTGTGAAAACAATTTATTTCAATGGGTTGAAAAAATATCGAAAGTACCAAAATATATTTAACCATTTTTTGGTAAGGAAAAACCGTTTCATTTTTAGTCGTATAATGTCTTTTTTATTTTGCTTGAACATTGAATTTACACAGGATTTATAAAATGCTTTCAACGACTGCAGAGACAAAGAGATAATATTAGACAAAAAAAATGGCACCAAATTTTCTGGATATTTGCTTTTTCTCTTATTGTGTATTTTAAACGTTTTATATGTATCACAAATGAGTTGTAATTTATTGTAATTTTATTTGTATCGTTTTGTTAATAAAGTGATTGTAAAATCTACTTGGAATTAATTTGATATGGTGCTGCTTATACTCCTGATTATGCTGTATTTGTTTCCCAATTACAAATGTAATTACGCTATGGTAGAGCCTGTTCCCACTACGGAGACTTCGTACAACGAAGCAAACTGCTTGCAAATACATTGTTGACCCAGGGGTATTACAAGCCTAGGCTTATCAAGGACCTCAAAAGGGTTTATGGCCGTCATCACAGTATTGTTGATAAGTTTGATGTTTCTGTGTTCAGGATTGCCCTGAATATATTTGACGTCCCATAGTTCCATGTTTAATTCACACAATTTTGATTACACACGTGGCAGGTGTAGCTAGCCAAACAGGAGGTACTTACCCTTCCGGAGCACCCATCCTCACTTTCCTGGTGGAAGTTCCCGTGTCTAACCTAACTTGTCAGTTCCAAAGTTTTTACTTTGCTTCTGGATTGTGATTCGAACATGGATTAATATGTTTGTTTTTAATTATTACAATACAGGAACATATGGTTTATGGGCTATACGTAGGCTTACAACAAGCTTTGATTTAAGGATTTTGATTTAAACAAGTTTGATCAAAGTTAACTTTTAGGCTTATGTCATCAAAATCTTTGATAAAAGGCTTTAATCAAGGAATTTTTTTTATCAAAGTTACCTTTTACAGACTAAAGATAGGCTAACACCATCAAAATCTTTAAAAAAGGACTTTGATATCCAAGAAAATTTTGATCAAAGTCACAGTTAACAACCTAAAAGTAGGCTTACATACTAGTAATCAAAATAACATTTATTAAAGGGACTTAGAACAAAGTAAATTTGAGCAAAGTTAATGGGTATACACGTGGAGAACATCTAAAACTATAGGCAACCGACATTGCCTGTATGCTTGACCTTTCATTAGGAGTTAGTGAGTGAGTAATGGTGTTAAACGTCCCAGTCAAGAATATTTCACTTATATCGAGACGTCGCCAGCTATAGGCGAAGGTGCAGAAATTTTGCCTGTGCGTTGCGCTGATGGCATTATACAGCAGGGTTCTTTAGCGTGCCAAGCCCACCGTGACCGGGACCTCGTTTATTTTAAGTTCCCATCCGAAAGAACCGTGACTTTCATTTCGAAATGCCGAGTGCTTGGCGAAAGAACAGTCAATACCCACTTTCAAGTCTTGGGTCAGACCCGGCCGGGAATCGAACCCACGACCTCCCACTTACGGAGCAAGCACTCTACCAATCGAGCTACCGCAGTGGTTATCTTTCATTAGGAATACCATAATATAAAAGGATTCATCCAAAACGATTAAGATTCGCAGTTATTTGATCAGATTTTTTTCAATCATTTCTTAACTAAGATTTTACTTAACATCAATCTGACAAAATCTTAATTTGAATACCGGTAATATTGTTAATTTTCAGGACATTTGTGAATTTAATGTGCCATTTTGAAGACCAATTTTAAATTTTTTATTTATTTTAGAACAAATTTTGTTGTAGTACCATAGATGTTGCTAAAAGTGTCAGATACAAGTATAACTATCTAGTACCAGGGGCCAGTTTCACAATCATTCCTTAGCTAAAATTTTCCTTAACTAAAATCTTGCAAAATTTCAAATCTTTATAATTTTGTTAATTTTCAAGATATTGAGGAATTTAAGGTGTTATTTTTAAGATCACTTCTAGATTAAAGCATTTGCATTTAGTTTGACAAAAATATTCATCAATAGTTCCAAAAAGAGAATACCAAAATTTGCAAGATTTAAGTTAAGGAAAGTCTTAGCTAAGGAATGATTGTGAAACTGGGGACAGGTCCTAGTTTCACAATTATTCCTTAACTAAGATTTTTCTGAACTTAAATTACATATTATGTCACTTTTAATTTTACAGCACTAGACGGTCTTTTTGGAATACAATTTCTCATTAGTAGTGCTTAATTAGATTAAGCTCATTTTACCAATGCAATTTAGAATAATTTTTGTCAAAACTAAAGACAGATGCTATATAGCCTGAAATAATCTTTAAAATGTCCCCTTTATTACCTGAATATACAAACTGTATTTACAATTAAAAGAATTATTAAGGTTACAAATTGGTCAAATTTAAGTTAAGGAGGTCCTTAGTTAAGAAATGATTGTGAAACTGTTGCCACGAGCCCGAAACAATACATGCAGTCAAACCTGTCTATAACGGCCACCAAAGGAAACCGGTGAAAGTAAACTTTATGACAGGTGGTCTTTATATACAGGTTCAAATATTAGTAATATTAATACAGAACAATTGGGATACAATTTCTACCGGTTTTTACAAGCAGGTGGCCGTTATATAAAGGTCCATATATTAGTAATATGAATACAGAACAAATGGGATACAATTTATACCGGTTTTTATAAGCAGGTGGTCGTTATATAAAGGTGGCCTTTAAGGCAAGTTGGACTGTATATTAATTAGTATATAAAGCTAATGATATAATCACGAAACATCAGTAAAATTGCTGTCTTCGTCAGGTGAATTCTTGCATCATGCTGTGGCCAATTTGATATGTAAGCTTACTTTGACGAAATAAAACACCATACATACGCTGTGACGTTGATAACATTTTAGTTTAGCTTTGTCATTTAATTACTTGTTTGACGCTTTTGGTATAATGAGTGACACTTGATAGGGATTTTAATTATAAAATATATTTACATATCACATTTTGTCTCATTACCTATATAATATACCCTAAACGCATAATTAGATAATAATTTTCATGCAGCGAAATATCACGTAAACAAGACATCAATGCAATCCATGCGAACCTATAGAATCGGTAACCTCATGATAATATAGTTCATCTACTTTATAAGATACATTTGTATTTACATCATTAAGTTAAAATGTTTTTGTCAAGCATTAAAATAGTGTTGATAAGTATATTGTCTGTGTATTCAAAATCATCCTGACCTCTTCTACTATCCCAAATGTGGCACTGCATATTTGTAGATGTCGATGGTGCACGTAAAGAACGATGTTATTTTAACACTGCGATGATTTATAGTCCAATGAACAACTAGAATATTGAAGGTCCAAAACCACATAGGATGAATTGATGTCAATGAAATGCCTCAAATAAATTTAGCACCAAAAGATTGACTTGAGGTACAAAGATCACATAGAATGTCTGGTGGTTTAAGGAACAATTGGAATGCCTTGAGGTCGATGGAACAACTAGAATTTCTTATGGTGCAAGGAACAGAATGCTTTGAGGTCCATGGAACAACTAGAATTTCTTATGGTGCAAGGAACAAGTAGAATGCCTTGAGATCCATGGAACAACTAGAATTTCTTATGGTGCAAAGAACAAGTAGAATGCCTTGAGGTCCATGGAACAACTAGAATTTCTTATGGTGCAAAGAACAAGTAGAATGCCTTGAGGTCCATGGAACAACTAGAATTTCTTATGGTGCAAGGAACAAGTAGAATGCCTTGAGATCCATGGAACAACTAGAATTTCTTATGGTGCAAAGAACAAGTAGAATGCCTTGAGGTCCATGGAACAACTAGAATTTCTTATGGTGCAAGGAACAAGTAGAATGCCTTGAGATCCATGGAACAACTAGAATTTCTTATGGTGCAAGGAACAAGTAGAATGCCTTGAGGTCCATGGAACAACTAGAATTTCTTATGGTGCAAAGAACAATCAGAATGCCTTGAGGTCCATGTAACAACTAGAATTTCTTATGGTGCAAAGAACAAGTAGAATGCCTTGAGGTCCATGGAACAACTAGAATTTCTTATGGTGCAAGGAACAATTAGAATGCCTTGAGGTCCATGGAACAACTAGAATTTCTTATGATGCAAGGATCATCCAGAATGCTTTGAGGTCCATGTAACAACTAGAATTTCTTATGGTGCAAGGAACAAGTAGAATGCATTGAGGTCCATGGAACAACTAGAATTCCTTATGGTGCAAGGAACAATTAGAATGTCTTGAGGTCCATAGAACAACTAGAATTTCTTATGGAGCAAGTAGAATGCATTGAGGTCCATGGAACAACTAGAAAGCCTTGCGGTCCAATGAACAACTAGAATGTCTAGATTGACTTGTTGTCCAATGAACACATAGAATAACTTTAGATCCAAGGAACAGCTAGAATGTTTTCAATGATTTTGTTTGTTTAAATTACTTCCAATTGAATTTTGTCTTAACCCATACAATATCAGATAGAATCACAATATAGTGTCTTTGCAATGAAGATACTGCTATTGAAAGCAATTCATAATGCAGTTTGCTGGATCTCAAAATTTCAATTTCCTCAATCATAAAGGCAGCAGGTAGTTTCTCAAATACATAACGAAACCACTGGCCTTATGGTCCATGCAACATCTAGAAAAAATTGAATTACAAGGTACCTAGAAAATGATTCAAGTATTTCAATGCTTCGTGTTAAAATAATTAGATTTTAGAATTTAAAATCTCAATATATAAAATATTTTAAATTACTTAGTATGAAATAGCAATTTCACAAGATGTTTTAGAAAAAGGGCCGCAGATACACAATTGAATACTGTGTGTAAAAAGAGTAAGATTGTTCTCCAAATTTAGAAACCCAAAAACTTAATTTGAAATTTGCACTTAGTTTTATGAAGATAGTCAAATGTACATAATTTACTACTTCATGTAAAATAAGTTCGATTTTTCTCAAAACTCATAAAATTTGCACTTGAAAGAGGTATTTCGTGAAAACAGCACCAGATATTTAATTTAATACTCCGTATAAAAATATAGTTTTCTAAAAAAAATTAAAAACTCAATATGAAATGAAATTCGCACTTTTGAAAGTATTTTTTTTTTGAAAAAAAAACAAAAAACAAAAACGCCTCGTTTCATAATTCATTACTGCATGTTAAAAGTCACGATATATGTATACGGTTCTTTTATACATATTGTTAAAACGCCATTAAATGCTAATATTACCGAAGAATTGTTTTGCTTTTCAATTTTTCTTTCAGCATAGTTGATTAACGGTGCTAAATCAGGTTGCTGGAAATAATAAAAATAAAATAAAATAACTCCAACAGATTATATGCTCTTAAATTCATGGAAATTTAAAAATGTGTATAAAAATTCACACAGTGTAAAAACGTGTCTATTTCAGTGCCATTAATCTAAATAGAGACATAGTCATGAAAATTGTCTTTTTTGTACAGTACAGACCTGTAGAATGTTTAACACGAAGCTTACGAAAAGATTGGTTGGTTGAATGTTGCTTAACGTCGCATCAGCAATTTTTCAGCTTTTTGCGACGAGAAGTTTTTTTTATTTATCTCTATGGATTAATCTATAAACAAGTTCCTGTATGCATGTGAAGTGCAAGTGTGTTGTATTGACTGCCTTGTACTAGCGCGCACTCAGGGCGACTTTAAGGTGCTAGCACATAGAGTCAGTACGCCGCAGACAAGCGTACCACTAGTACTCTCCCAGTCACATTATACTGATACCAGGTGTACCAGTAAATGCCAACGGCAAGGGAAATTCATTTTCCCACATGTGGTCTGAGCAGGACTCGAACTCACAGCGGTGAGAGACCCTGGGTTTGTAGATTGACGTCTTATCCATTAGGAACCACTGCGTCAGCTCAGTTGGTACAGTGCTTACTCCGTAAGTGGGAGGCCGTGGATTCGATCCCCGACCGGGTCTGACTCAAGACTCGAAAGTGGGTAGTGGCTGTTCTTTCCCAAGCGCTCGGCATTGCGAAATGAAAGCCACGGGTTCTTTCGGATGGGAACTTAAAATAAACGAGGTCCCGTGTCTTGGTGGGCTTAACATTCTAAAGAACCCTGCTGTATATAGCCATCAGCGCAACGCTCAGGCAAAATTTCTGCACCTTCGATATAGCTGGTGACATCTCGATGTAAGTGAAATATTTTTGACTGGGACGTTAAACAGCATTACTCAACTTAACACAATTCTTATCCATTTGGCCACTGCGGCCTCGCTTACGAAAAGGAGTCAAGCTCAACTGCCGAGGTACTGATAGCTAGTGACTAAACACGCTGTCGTGACATAGATGGCAGCTGCCGTAGATAGTTTAGTTTATTATAACTTTTGTAAATTTCTCGAAATCTGATTGGTTAATAAGCGTTTGGGTAAATTTAATGTCACCCTCGGATTTCAGAAAATCTGACGTCACAGGGTGACATTACGTGAGCGGTTGACATTACGAAAAATGTCACATGCGCAGAAAAACTGCGTATGCGGTTCGATCGCATTCGTCTTCTAAATCAGTAAAACGCTTTTCTAAAGTAATGTGAAATATGATAGATAAATGCTACAAGCGTTTCACAAGTTGCTTACGGACGACAGCTGACTGTCATGATTTTCAATCCAGTGTACTTTGGTTGCACAGTATAATTAACATCAACAATCGGTATAATAAAATAAATATTACATTTCTGATAAGGTGACAGTCCATATTGTCATCCCTCGAAATCCATTGTCAACCTCGGCTTCGCCTCGTTTGACAATGACATTTCTCGGGGTGACAATATTGGCTGTCACCCTATAGAAATGTAATATTTATATATTAGTCCATGACATCATTTTTAATGACGTCATCTTATTATGTGTAAACATTAATATTTTTTCTGAAATGGAGATGGAAGTGGATGGAAAGATGTAATACAATTTAATTATCTAGTGTCTTGAAAAGGGATTTGTAAAGCCGAAATACTGACTATGAGCCAGTTTTATAATATCGTTTTTAAAAAGGATTTTCCCCTCAGGGAATAACGCTAAGAAAGTTATAGGATAAGATACCGTAAATGTATTCGATTTTGTGTGTATTTATTTTCGCGTTATAAGAAATTTCGACATATCCGCATAGTTCGATTTTCGCGTTTTTGAAATGCGCACTGTAACACAAAAAACATGAAATAATTTTCGCTAAGTATTAATTTTCGCACAAGACAAACGATTTGATGGATCGCCGGCCACGCCCACACTGTTCCGACAAAGGCCGCCATCACGGTACCAAAGCAGCATCACAGCCACTAATGACGTACTAGTGTCAGTGACGTCATTAAACGGCGCAATTCAGGCCGAGTTTTCATTCTTTTTGCGTGTAATTCAAGCATGCCAGGCCTTTGTCGGAACATTGTGGGTGTGGTCAGCGAAACGTCAATTAATACATCGCGAAAAAATACGTTTACAGTAAACTATAAGATATAGGTACCTATCACCCGTGTGAGAGCGCGGTGGCCTAATGGATAAGACGTCAGTCTTCAAATCCAGGGTCTCTCACCGCTGTGAGTTCGAGTCCCGCTCGGACCACATGTGGGAAAGTGAATTTTCCTTGCCGTTGGCCTTTACTGATTCACCTGGTATCAGTATAATGGACTGGGGGAGTGGTACGCTTGTCTGCGGTGTACTGACTCTGTGAGCTAGCACGGTAAAGTCGCCCTGAGTGCGCGCTAGTACAAGGCAGACCATACAACACACTCGCACTTCACATGCATACACAAAATTGTTCATAGATTAATCCATAGAGATTAACTAAATAGTTCTCGTCGCGAATAGCTGAAAAATTGCTGATGCGACGTTAAGCAACATTCAACCAACCAACCAACCAACCAACCTATCACCCGTGATGCGCTGCTGATTGGTACATATTCGTTGGTTGAGTTTCGACAGGTCTGTACTGTATGTAAAAGATACATTCATATCTATATACACGCGGTATAAAACGTGTTTTCGACCTGTCTAAAACATCCTACGTATTCAAAAGAAATATTTCTGTACAATTTTGTCTTTCAAATCAATACTTGAACGTCATAAAAGCCTCTTTTAATTACAATACAGGCTTGTCGAAAAATTAACATTTAGCTAATCTATTTGAAAGAAATTTTTTTGTTCAGTCCTCCTTTACTGTTTTCAGAATTACAGTATAGACCCGTCGAACGTTCAACACTCATTACGAGCTGACGGAAAGGAGTCGAAGAGTGAAGCGATAGAAAGCAGCTGCCGGAAATTAAAATCATCGAGTTTAATATAGGGTCGAGATGATTGACTGTCGAATAGCACCATCGCTCCTTCGCCTCCGTATCTTCGCAACTTCGCTTCTTTTCGTTCAAGTCGAAGGAGCGAAAGGGCGATAACGTCAATTTGGCCCTCAGAACAGAACACCATAAATTCGCGCATATACGCACTCCTATAGGTGGAATCCGACCGCTGTGCTCTTTGAGACAAAATGGCTGTGTTTTATGTGACGTACTAACAATGGAAGAGGTGGGTTGAATATTTACGCGTTACCAGGCAATTCAAGGATTGGCTTTGGCGAGTTTGGTTTAAATTCAATTGATATAATAATTTATCATAGTGAGAAGCCTATCAAAACATTAAACACCAAGTAAATGACGTTAGTTAACACTATTTGCCCGGAATTTTATTTTCTCTTCATTTAACACTTGATCCAACTGCGTAAATAGTAAACTCTACTGTCAAAACGACGTCATAGACACAGATGATTATATAATTTTTTACCATTGTAAAAAAAAAAACCAAACACCTACCTGTGAAAAGAGATGTAGATGTACATGTATAGTTCGTTCCATGAATCTCTAGCAGACGAATTTTTCAGTAGGGTTTGGCAATCTGTATCATTTATATGTCTATTTTAACAGAATTTGTCCATTTTTATACTAGTATTAATGTTTTTCAAAAAGTAATCGGAATATCAATAAAGTTTTAAAATATATATGAAGTCGCCAATCTTTTTACTTTGATTTTGTATATTTTATAAGATTTTTGTACCCATAACAGCGATGTGACAATAAATTGTATACACCCTATTTTAGTAAGAATAAATAAGAGACTCAATTTATAATGCCTACCAAAATGGTCGCTATTTTACCTGTAAACGCTATTTTACCTGTAAAGTGTTTTCAATTTCACCGTGACTTGTACCATAAATACAGATAAACAGATGGATAAAGTGTAAAGGTTAAATTAGACGGATTTTTTTCCATTTTGACGTTTTTTTTTTTTTTTTTTTTTTTTTTTTAATTTAAAGTACAAAAAATTCGGCCTTTTTGTATGGGAATTGCACCAAAATCAAATACTTAACGATGAAAAAGTACCTAAATAACAAACTTGCGCACTAAATATGTACCGATCTGGACAAATAAATGATTGGCAGCCTTATGTTCGAACTATATAGTGATGAAGCTGTAAGCCAACGGAGTCGCAGAGTCTTTGATCATAACTGTTCTCCAGACAGCGGAGGAAGTTACAAAGAGAATAACATGCTGTTCGCCAGACAATGGTGGAACTTACAACAACAACAACAACAAAACAAAATCATGGAAAGTTCAGTCGATATTTTGAACACTTTGGATTGTTTCGTTGTTAGTTCTCTGTTATATGACACGGCCCCAGCTTTTGACACTCTTGTGATATACAGTTGTAATGCCTCTCGACCACACCCTTTCAACAGAGCGTACATCGATTACGATACTTGTCGGCTGTCGAGATACAAGTGTGCATCGTGGTTTGGCAATGGATTTCTCAGCATTGCAAGTGCTCTTGGTGGATGCAACGATTTTAAAGGAGAAAAAACATTCGAGAATTTAATAAATACAGTGTTCAAAGGTTGGTGAGTTAAATTGATAAGGTAATGGATGCATTTTGAGGTGTGTGTTGTCTTGGGGAACGATGGTACCAAGTTCCAACCCTTCGTTTTTAAACTCACCATAATCCTTAAAGGTCAAGTACATATATATGGGTCATTTTGGGTCAATAAGTAGGTCATAAGGTCACAGAAAAGAAGATTCTTGTTCTCACACAAGAATCCACACTTTCAGTCCAATCTTCTTCAAACTTGCTTAAATTGATCATTTTGATAAAAACTACATTGAAATTGTATATGGGTTATGTTGGGTCAATATGTAGGTCACTCAAGTGGAATAAAATAGAACCTTGCCAGCCCACTAGAAGCTACAATTTTAGCTCATTCTTCTACAAAACCTGCTCTGATTGATCCACTTGGCGAATGCTAGATTTAGTTCATATATGGTTTATGTTGGTTTAACAAAATGGAATTTTACTAAGTTTTTGCCCTGTTTACACATTGAAACATTAAATTGGTTTTGATTTGATTTTAGCAATGGAGCACTCAGAATGTCTGAAGGCCATGAAGGCTTGTAAAACAAAGACTAAAGCAACAATCAGAAATACATTGGCTCTTCATTATTTCCAGCCCTTGGTATATGGAAGTGACTATTTTGTTGACAGAGGTAGTTCAGATGTCTGTGAATTTTGTGGACAGAAACTTAAGATTGGCGATACATCTTTAGGTAAGCAACTTTAAGTTACAGCCAAACCTGTCTATAAAGGCCACCCAAGGGAACCAGTAAAAGTGGCCTTTATGGGCAGGTGGTCTTTATATATAGGTTCAAATAATATAAATAAAAATAATTGGAATACAATTCTACTGACCCTTATTAGCAGGTGGCCCTTATATAGAGGTGACCTTTAAGGCAGGTTGGACTGTACATTACATATAACAAAGTAATAATTGCTCCTCCTCCCCACAAAGTCAGTTTGAAGTGGGTATATAAAGGGTATATATAAGAATCCAAAGTTCAAATGTTGTTTACATTTCCCAGAAATACCTAGAATGATAGGTAGACTACAGTGTTTTCCCTGACAGTCGCTCAGTTGGTAGTGCTCGCTCTGTATGTGGAAGGTCGTGGATTTGAACCCTGACCAGGTCTGACCGAAGACTTGAAAGTGGGTAGTGACTGTTTTTTTGCCAAGCACTCATCATTACAAAATGAAAGACTCAAGTTAAAGTCATGGTTCTTTCAGATGGGAACTTAAAATAAATGAAGTTTGGTGTCATGGTAGGCCTGGTACATTAAAGAACCCTGCTGTATAATGCCTTCAGCGCAACACACATGCCAAATTTCTGCACCATTTTGTAAAGTTGCTTACATCTTGATATAAGTGAAATATTCTTGAATGGGACGTGAAACATCAAACTTCTCCGATATATCTTTGGCTTTTTGTCATTTAAGGAAATCAAAAAGTGTGGCATGGTAAAGCTGACGTTGTCTTAAACCATTGTACCATTAAAGTAGATATGGAGACGGATGACAGAGACGATGAATGTGATACTGGAGAACCCACTGCAAAGTGTCCGAAAGTAGAAGGAATATCGGAAAATGAACAAGTGAACCAAAAGAATTATGACAATGCAATAGCAATGGGAATTGTCAATGCATTTTGTGAAGCAAGAAAAGATGAGTCTTTTTCAAATAAATTTGTTCCATCATTTGTGGTAACTGACAGAAATATACAAATCGTAATGTATAACTGTGATTTAGATATTCTACTTTTAAGTGAAAAATTAGAAATTTGGGACAGCGAAGAGTTAAACATCAACACTTTATTGTTGGTCTGGTTAGCTCTTAATTTTGATAGTTATGAGATGAAAGTTGCAGAACAATTTCTCGAAAGAACGCCCCATTCTGATTTTAGAAAATGTGTTGGAGAAGAGGTGTACTCTCTTTATGCAAATGAGATGTCAAAACCCTTGAAAAAGACAGTTGAAGCGAAAAAAGTTATCATAAGGGCAAATGAACAAGGTACACCTATGCTAATTGCTGATTCTGTGTACAATAAGCTGTATGATGAATTCAAACAGCGTATGGAACAGGTTAATAAAGCAAGTGCCATTTAAAATTAATGATGTTTTGTACTGTTTCTTGACCACTGCATTAGCTCAGTTGGTAGAGTGCTAGCTCTGTAAATGGGAGATTGTGAGTTTGATCCCCGACCAGGTCTGACCCAAGAGTTGAAAGTTGGAAGTGACTGTTCTTTCGCCAAGCAATCAGAATTACAAAATGAAAGTCACGGTTCTTTCGGATGGGAACTTAAAATAAATGATGTCCCGTGTCATGGTGCGCTTCGCACGCTTCAGAATTCTGCTGTACAATGCCATCAGTGCAACACACAGGCAAATTTCTGCACCTTTGTCTATAGCTGGCAACATCTCGATAAAAGTGAAATATTCTTGACTGGGACATTAAACACCATTGCTCAACTCAACTCCACTGTTTTTTGATTGCTTAGATGTTGATGTTGTATCACTTCTTTCTAAATGTAACACACAGTAAAGGCCTCTCAAAAGTTAAACACTCAACTAACAAAAAAGAGTCCATTAGCTGCAAAGTAGCTAGCAAGTGGCCAAACATTCGTAGAGAGAGATAAAATTGATAGCAGTTGCCCAAAAGATGCCAAGATATAGCTAACAAGAGGTTAAAATGGGCTAATCTGTTAGCTTACTGTTAATTTTATAGTTTAAACAATATTTTATTCTCCAAAAACAATATATACAACATATAACTCAATATACAAACATATAGAAAAGGATTCAGGAACAAGCCAGAATGGCTTATATTAACCCGTTTTCTTAGAAACTGTAAAATTCAAAACTGAATGGCCAAAACAAAGGAAAATATTATAATAAAGCCAGGTTCATCGTTAGATATAAAATGTTGAATATAAGAAATAGTACATATATATGATTAATTGAGAAAGTAAATTTAATTGTACTGTTAATTTTTTGACAGGTCTGTACTGTTTTTAAGAAATAACATTCTGTTTGAGTACATTCGGTACTATGAATGAGAGTCAAGAATAGCCTATTGAATGAACTGTTGCAGTTCATGTTACATATGCTATTCCTGACTCCCATTCATAATACACAATGTATACACTGAAATAGAATGTTATTTCTTATTTTTACAATCATAATAAAAAGATATTGTAAGCATGTCAGAATCATAATACTATCTTTATATAAGTTTCTGACAAACATATGGGATTGATGAAACAGCCTTTTTCCAAATAAGGATGGAATTCCAACCCATCAAACAACACATGACATAATAGCACATGACATCCATGACGTCATCTGATAGTTAAAGTTATGTAATCAGATGTCATGACCCATACAGTATTTATGACCAATTAAATGCCAGCAAAATAAATATTCATCTAGAAAAGGTTAATTGAATTGTAAATATATTAAAAATAAAAGTGAAAATGTATATGAGTGTGAATAATAATTCAATAATAATAGAGGTTAAATCAGTAAGTCACCCCAAATTATGTTTGGGGTTACTTAATAATGATGATCCCATCTTAGCTCATCCAAGCGATATGCTTAAATGGGCTTTTTTGATCATTCCATGTCTGTTGTGCATCTTGCATAAATTATATTTTTATCTTCTTGCTCAAAACAACTAGAAGTGGCCTAGGTGGCTAAGTGGTTTAAAGAACATAGTTATGAATCAGGACACCTTTCACTGCCTAAGTTATCTTATCTTATCTTATCTATATTCGACACCTTTTAATAGGCCATAGACCTCTCTGGTGCATTTTAATAATTGTCAGCCAGATCACACTAGCCTACACCGATGTGACCATGACTGGCAGTGTGTATTGTGCATATGTCTGCTTTGTACTAGTGCGCACTCAGGACGACTTTTTAGGTGCTAACTCACCGAGACGACAATTGCAGAGGTTGCAGCCTCACCGGTCCATTATCCTGACACCGGATAAGTCAGCAGCAATGTGAAATGAAGTTACGATCAATCTCTGAACTGATCCTACAGTTGAAGGCCATAGTTTCAAAGATAAAGGTCAGAGATGAAAAAGAATACTGAAATCATTAACTATCTGGAAAACTTTTAACGTTTTGTATTGACATGCATAATTGAATATTGTTGGTATTGATGTAAAGGTTATACGTAGGCCATGAATTCAAAGATCAAGGTCACGGAATACTGAAGTTGTTAATTATCTGGAAATGTTTTAAATCTTGATTATATGTAAAAAAAGACATTTGGATTTCAGTTTTTATTTTTTCTTAAAAAAAATTCAGCTAACTATTATTTATCAATTGAGCATATCGGGCCAAATGGGCCTCTTTTGGTTTTTTTTCTTGACAACCACCGTTGAAAAAATTGCAGCGTCCAGATGGATAAACGATAACAAATATAAACCTTCCCTCGCCAGTTTTATTTATACTACTTAGGCAAAATGAATTTCACGTAAAAATTAAAAATACATTAATTAAAAGTTGAAAATAATAATAATACACGCAAGCAGGTACATTCCAGAAATCTTAGTTTGTGAATGAAGTGTATTCATACACGGCGATTTGCCGTAACAAGTTAGTCAAAGTGACGTGTATACATGGTCGGGGAGAAAGTACGTCAAACACTGGGATTCGTTAACGCAACAATGGCGGAAAAATCACTCGACTCAAAGGAGGTTTTCTCGGTTTGCTTGAATAAAGTTTTAATTTGGTTGTATTCAAACAAAACCGGAATACTTGCCTTGAGTCAAGTGCTTTCTCTGCCATTGCTGTGTTCCCGAATTCCGGTATGTGACGTAGATGTAATGTCCCTTGTAAAACCAGTGAAATATCCATTATACCAACATAGTTAAACAAAGATTAAATGACAAAGCTAAGTTAGAATTTTATTATCAACTTCACAGCGTATGTACACAGTGTTATATTCCATTAAATTACAACATACAAATTAGATAGAAGGAAGATAAGCTTACATTGCAAATGACCACAGCTTGATGCAAAAATTCATCTAGCAAACACAACAATTTGATGGATGTTTCATGATTATAATATCAACTTTATACGTATTACATATATTGCTCCAGGCTCCAATTTCACAATTATTTCTAAACTAAGATTTTCCTTGACTAAATACCTAACAACTTTTAGCAATATTTTATATATTATGTTAAAATAAAATTAGTTCTAAAATAAATGAAAACAAAGCTTAAAGTAGACTTGAAAATGACCCTTTACATTCACAAATACCTTAAATTGTAAGATTCATGTTAAGGAAAATATTAATTAAGAAATAATTGCGAGCTGGTGCAATGAGAACTAAGTCTAGAAGCAAGAAGTGTCAGACATTTTGACCTTCTCTATGTGTCCATGCAATGCATAGGGAGGGCTTCTTTCAAAAAGCCCAATGACTTTCATTTCTAAATACCGACTGCTTGGCGAAAGAAGTCACTACCTATTTTCACATCTTGGTCAGACTCGACCAGGATTCGAGCCCCGATGTCTACCACTTTTACAAATGAGCTACTGTGTATTTGTAGATATTGATGGTGCGCGTAAAGACTGTTCTTTTAACGATGGAATGATTTAAAATTCATTAAACAACTAGAATTATACAAGGTCCAAAGTACACATAGGTGAATCGAGGTCAATGAAATACCTTGAACGAAATTATCACCAAAATACCTAGATTGACTTGAGGCCCAAAAGAAAACTGGAATGCTTTGGGGTCTATGAAACATCTAGAATGTTTTGAGGTTTATGGAAACCTAGAATGTTTTGACATGTAATTACCTAATGTCCATGGGACATCTGGAATGACATGAGCTCGAGAAATACCAAGAATGACTTTAGATCCAAAAAACACCTTTAATGTCTTGCGATCCAAGGAACAACTAGAATGCCTTGATATCCATGGAACACCTAAAATGCTTTGAGGCCCAAGAAACGCACAGATTAAAATGTACTCAAAGGAACGCGTAGAATAACTTAAGATTTAATGAATACTAGTATCTAGAATGCCTTGAGGTTCAAGAAATATCTAGGTCCGAGGATTATCTACAGTGACTTGAGGTACATGGTGTACCTAGAAAATGACTCTAATTACATAATACTCCTTTTTAGAATTTAAAATGTCAATATTAAAAGCATTTTACAAGATGTTTTATTAAAAAGTCTCCAGATATAAAATTTATTACTCTATAAAAAGATTAATATTTTTCTCAAAATTTCAAACCTTTAAACTTAATTTGTTACATGTATTTGCATTAGTTTCATGTAAACGGCTAAATGCACAGGTACTTGTGTTCAGGTTGTAAATAAAACATTTGTTACTATCTATTTACTCAGCTGGAGAGAAAGGAAAAATGCTAATATTTCAAAGATTTGAATGACACAGTTAAAAATTAATCAACCATTTACTTAAATGAGCCGAGTCGTTACTAACAATCCAAATTTCAATCTAATTCATGCATTATAACTCCTTTAATACACCAAAACGTATTTTGGATGGGTGTTTACAATGGTAAAATTTTTGACAAAATGGCGGTGTCTTTCGTGTGACGTAATGATGACGGAAGAATGTATTATTTACGTAGGTTCGCAAGGGGTACAATGAAGGGTAACTCAAAGATAGAGTTAGTTTAAAAATTCGAATTTACGTCATTTTTTTCAAAAGTTTGATAATGCAGAAATGTAGGTCAATATTTTACTTTATTAAATCAATTTTGGTCATCCTAATTACGCAAAAAATCCGTTCTTGAGCTGCACTAACCTACGTAAATATTCAACTCTTTCGTCATGACTACGTCACACACACGGTACCGCCATTTTGTCAATTTTTTTACCATTGTAAACACCCACCCTAAAGGCATTTTGTTGCATAGAATGAAATATAATTGGGCGATGGAGGCCAAACCGTGATTTTTAGGAACGATTCGGCTCATGTAAGTAAATGATTATAATTAATTTTTTTACCATTCCATTGAAAATCAGTGAATAATTTAGGTATTTGCTTTCTCTCCAGCTGAGTAAATAGATAGTAGTATATTGTTAGACCTCGTTTGTAAAAAGAGTATCAAGACTTTGAATCTGAAAATGAAATTTTATCTCTTAAGATATATTTCGTGAAAACGGCTCCAGACTCATACTTTAATACTGCATATGAAAAGAGTTATGACCTTTGGTCTTTTTGTAAAGACACCATTAGAAAGCTAATATTTGTTTTTTTAATTATTTCTTTCAGCATAGTTGATTAACGGACACTAAACCAAGTGTTAGAAAGAAAAGAGCACATAAAATTCATGGAGATGTTGTATTGTTTATATAACAACGTGTCTGTTTTTGTTATTATCTTCCGATAAATTGTCTAAATAGTGATAAATTCATGACAATAATCCATGTTTTTGGTTTGAACATTGTAAAATATACATTTGCTATCTAGCTATATATAAGTTTTTCTTCTGCGATCTTTGTAAAACATATTTTTATAACTACATGTATTAAAAGAAATTTTCAATATATTTTGCCTTCCAAAAGAATGTTTGAACGTCATAGTAGTCTTATGCTACTGATTTCAGAATTACAGTAAAGACATTGAAACAACTCCTCATTGAATCTTCCAACGCCTTATGAAGTCCAGAACACATAAGGCATCGAAATTACAACAGCTAATGAAGTCCGGACTTCGTTAGGCTTTGGCAATGTCGACGACTTATGAAGTCTAAAGTAATTGTTGCTCCTGACGAGAAGTTCTCGGTATTACTAAATACAATCATTTTCAAAATTGAACGACTGCATTTTCTTTCTCGTCTGTAGCCTCAATCTTTGGACTTCATTAGGTGTCGAAGTTGCCGACGCCTAAATTCTAGACTTTATTAGTCATTGGATTTCATTAGGAGTTGCTACAAGGTTTGTCGAATGTTCAACACTGAGTCAAAGCCCTGTTGCTAGGTGGACGAGTGATAGGTAGCAGCTGCCGGACATTAAAGCTGCCGAGATGTTATGTAAATGACGTATCGCCGGACACGCCCACAATGTTCCGAAACTGGTCGTCATCACGGTACCAAAGCAGCGTCACGGCATCTAATGACGTTCTTATGTCAGTGACGTCATTAAACCGCACAATTAATTCAGGCTGAGTTTTCATTCTTTTTGCGTGTAATTCAATCATGTCGACCCTTTGACGGAACATAGTGGGCGTGGCCGGCGTTCCGTCAGTTAACTAGGGATCGAGATAACTGACTGTTTTTCGGTTCCTCATTAGTTATATATTGACAGCTTTTCTGCAGCTGCTATCTATCTCTCTGTAGATATTCAGTTATTAGCTATCAATGCCCCACAAGCCAAACTTAGACGCCATTTTGTCAGCTTAGTATTAAACTTTTCTGTCACTGGGTATCCATAAATGCTCCATTTTGTAGTCGAGCTTTGACTCCTTTTCTTGAAGTCCCAGTGATAAACGTTCGACAGGTCTGTACTGTACTTGTTGTCTAATATCTGTATGTGAGTGAGTGAGTAATGGTGTTAAACGTCCCAGTCAAGAATATTTCACTTATATCGAGACGTCGCCAGGTGTAGGCGAAAGTGCAGAAATTTTGCCTGTGCATTGCGCTGATGGCATTATACAGCAGGGTTCTTTAGCGTGCCAAGCCCTACTTGAAACGGGACCTAGTTTATTTTAAGTTCCCATCCGAAAGAACCGTGACTTTCATTTCGTAATGCCGATTGCTTAGCGAAAGAACATCCACTACCCTAATATCTACAGGCATGTGTTTTTATCAACCAAAAATTAGTTAAATCGATTCCAAGCGTAGATAATATACTTAAACTGTAACATCTTTCTTGAAAGGCGCATCCTCGGTAATTACAGTACGTTTAATCACGAAAACCCATCCTTGAATAATTAAGACATTAATTAACTATCGCTCATTCATTTAAAACCTTTTATTGTCATTAGCGTGTCTATTGTTTGGATACATGCCAAATAGAATGTTAACGTTCAGATATATATATATATATATATATATATATATATATATATATATATATAGTGCGTCAAATTTGACATGGCCGCTTCACCTCAAATTTAAATATTAGATTGGGCTTATAGACTGTCTGATATAGGGAAGATAGCATGTTTCATTACCATATACACCTGGTACCCGGTATTACTATCATATATCCGTATATATCAACTTTCTATAACCCCTAAATTACAAAATGGATATGTCTTTTTAAATATTCAAATTCAAGGTCAAACGGCCAGGTCAAACGTGACCCACTATACATCATTGACGATGGAAAACGTGAGTTTTTGTTGAACAAATTTAATGAATATCCGGTTTAATCATTAATGGTAGTATTTCCAAACAAAAACGGAAAGGTCGGAGAGAGGACACCTTTATCACAACCGCAATGCAGCTTGAGAAAGGTGAACCTTGAAATTGGCTGTACAGTTCTTTTACGACTGTCGTAATGACGATCAGAAATGACAGAATTAGTAGAAGTTTTTTATCGATAAAGCCAATTGCAAGAGACTGTATCAAAAGTTTTTTAAAATCAATAAACCAGGTTTATAAAATCGATTGATTATAAATAGAACATCATAATAACTTCTAAACTTGTTAAAATTCTGCATCATTTTCTGACCGTTTCGGAATGAAACTCATAGTTAGTGCTTGGAAGAGAATTTCGAAAAAACAACTAAATAATTCTTGTACTTTCAGCTATAGAACGGCATGCTTTTAAACGTATTTTGGTTACAAGTATTTAAAACATGTGATAATACACAAACACAACCAGTCCATGCCCAAATCACAATATTTTCTCTATTTACAGTTTAGGGTTTGTTTATAGATTACGTTAAGCAAAAAGACGTCCTATGGTTCCCTGGTCTTTTTACTCTCTATTTTATACATACATAACAGATGTAGCTCTCTAAACAAGAGACACTTGTCCTTCCGCAGCACACCACCTCACCTCTCTGGTGAAAGTTCACGTATTAACTAATACCAGTTTCAAAGTTTTCACTTTTAAATTTGCAAATTATCGAAGTTGATTTTGTTTTTTATTGTGATTTCAACACAAATTTGCTATTTTTGTTTTTAATAAAAATAACACATTCAAAATTGTTTTAAAAATACTAATACTGTATTTGGTTAGGTCCCTGAATAATGAATATATATTTCAAACATTGCTCAATCAAAACGTCATTAACAATCTTTGATGTTAAAATAACCTGTTGGAACAGAACTCATGGATATGTTATTGATTCTTATCTCTGTTCAACATGGCATTTGAAATTCTGGGGCATTCTAACAAGGCCGGGTTTCATGTTAAATGGATCGAATTCATTAAATGCTTCTATATTCTTTGCTGTGAAGGTGAAGTGTTTCATCATTGTAGCCAGAAACAAAAAGATGCGACTTTTAGCAAATGCTTCCCCAATGCAAGATCTTTTTCCCACACCAAATGCCATCATATTGAAAATAGATATATTAAATACTACACGCATTTGCAGCACCTGTATCAAAACGAACATACCAATCCATATATGATAATATTTGTCTAACAAGCAATTATGTTTAATAGAAGAACCACTGAATGGTGTTACAGAACTCCTTTAAAACTTTTATTATATTAGCGTACATGTAATATATTAATTTAAAGGCTACAATGTTTGACAAGCTTCATCAAAATTACAGAATGATGTCATGGAATAATTTCATTATATAGGCGTATCTGATATTTCAGCGATAATTAAATAACGTTGTTTCATAATTAATACATAATTTTACATGTAAACACATTTATATAAATCACAAGCCAATGTGCAAAAATACTAAAACAATTTAACGTCATTTAATTCCATTTTCTTATTAGATCAAGCGTTTTAAAATAAAAGTTATCGATCAATAAAGAACCTGATTGAAAGATATTAAAGTTGGATTGAAAGTTTTATTGTTTCTTTTCAATTAGCCAATTTAGATTTAAATTGTAAATGCAAAAAGCATGTGTGCTTCCACAATTTAGCTTATTTTAGGGAAGGTTTAAGTTAGGCTACTCAGTAGTCATAGGTCCTCTTTGTACTTCGTCAAGTGCCCTTTGTCCGTGAATTTTTCACTTAAACTACTTTTACAACAGGACAAGTAAACCGATGACAGTTAAACTTCAAGGGATGTTGCCAGACAAAGCGATCTCAAGTTGCTCAGCTGCTTTATCTTGACCCTTATTTAAAACCACATTGATCAAACTAAATATAAACTGTTCTTGAGATTGTTAAATCACATTTTTAAGAATATGAGTGCGTTATTGGAGAAATATTTTCTCCGGTGTCAGAAACTACCATAATGAAATGCAATGCTTTCTAAATTGTAGCATGCCCTCCACGACATGATTTTTATTGTATCACAGATATATGATGCCAATATCAAGAAGTTTTTCTGAATCATCAAAAATGTATCTACATCGAATTTGGATATATAAATATTTACAAACATTACTAGCATTTCCATGTGTCTAAGAAGTGTTTTGGCGAGGTGTTTAAGTTCAAAGGGTTTCTTTTAAAACATCTGCTAGTTGGGTTTTCCCCAAAATTGTCAGGAACTACCGAGATAAACAACACCATTTCTAATACTCTTCCATGTCTTACATGACACTTAATTAATGTTTGTAGTATCCTTACTCACTTTCGCATTGGAATGCTACCAACATCCAAAAGTCTTCCCGAGTCATCCAAAAATCTATCGGGATTAAATTTATACGGATCTTTCCAAATACTTTTGTTATGATGAACAGTCCACAAATTCACTATTATCTAAAAACGTAAAAACAATTCACTTTTTCACTTTATTATGAAATAAACGCACGGTATTTAACCCAAATCAGTTGGTATCAAACTGATTAAATAATGGGAGAAAAGGCGGGGCTTTTTTAAATTGACCGACGAGACGCATCTTTGAAGATATTTTAAAGTGACTGTCGTCAGATCAGCAATCTTTCAGTTATTTGCGACCAGATACCAATAGATTAATCTCTTTAGGATTATAAAAATTCATGTGTGTTGAAATTTTGTGTAGTGACCTGTTTTGTCAGTTAATACTAGTAATCGATTATAGACTTTGAATGTGCTAGCAGTACAGACCATCTTGATTTCTTGCCGCGAAGATCTTAAAATCTTATTTTCACAATCCAGTTGACCCATATGTAGCATATTAGGCCCATGACAAGAAATTGACATATGCGATCAACTTTTAGGAACTTTTTTTGAAAAACATTATTTCACAATCTAAAAACCCTATATTTTATACTAGCCCGTTGACCCACATGTCGCAAATAAGCAGTACAAACTATATTGATTACATGCCGCTGAGTCACCTATGAAACTAACATATGCGATCGGCTTTTAAGAACGTCTTTTGCTAAAAAAGTCTTTTGTTAAAAAAGATAATTTTTAAAATCTTAATATCCTGTTTTTTTTATTTATTTATACAGTCAAAACTGTTTATAAAGGCCACCAAAGGAAACCAGTAAAAGTGGCCATTATGGGGGTGGCCTTTAAATACAGGTTAAAATAATATGAATAAAGAACAATTAGGATTCAATTCTACTGACCTTTTATAACCAGGTGGCCCTTATATATAGGTGGCCTTTAAAACAGGTTGGACTGTACATACCGCGGTTCCTTTTGGAATAAATATGCCCTCTACAGTTGTATTGTCTATCACAGAACGTGGAAACGGTATTGTGTTTGTAGCCAGCCGAAGCGTCTCCAAAATAACTGCCTCAACGTATGGCATCTTCACTCTATCAGTGAGGTTTGGCATACGATCCTTTGGCACAGCAGCATCAACTTCAGCTTGAAGCAATGTCTGAACATGTGGATTACTGATGATACAATGCAGTAATGACAGTAGCGTTGCTTTTGAAGTCAGGAACGCTAAAATGAAATATATACGTTCTGAGCTGAAGAATATATGTTAGGTATACTTGAAAACAGTTGAGACTTTGTAATGGACTGAAACAATGAAAAAGAAACGAAATAAGAATGCTCACTCTTCCGGATCACCTGTTCTCACTCGTTTTGACGTGTTGAACTTAATTTGCCATTTTAAATGTTTTTACGTTTCTCCAGAATTGTGATTTGGACATGAATTTGTATGTTTGTTTTTGATTGCACCAACTCATCACAAAGCGTTGAACAGACACCTAAACTATTTTTGATGTGTTATTATTAATAATGTATCTCGTTTGGTCGCATAACACTGAATGATTGTGAATTCAGGAAATATTAAAAACGGGAGGTGTTTACATTCCCGGAGCACCAACCTTTTCTTCCTTAGTGGAAATAACTTAGTTTGCCGGTGGATCATAATGTTTGTGTTTGACGTCTTAATATATATTTCAATTCCTAGAACCTCAAAAACTTAATATTTTAATTATTTGCAGAATATAAGTGTCTAAACACAACGATGTATATTTTTGACATAACGATTATCGTATAGTTTTAACTTACATGCGGAAAATAAATTTGTCAAAATTCCATTGATATCACTATTTGTAATCCACTGATTCCCATTTGCATCTAAGTTTGTTGATTTTTCGGCATATAGTTCATAACAAATGCCTGCTTTAATTTTACCATTTTCCTAGAAAAGATAATGTCAATATTATTTATATTTATTTGGAATTATTTAACGTCACATATTTCAATGATCCTTTCATTGTAAATTTTAATTACACGTGGCGGGTGTAGCTAGCTTAACAGGAGGTGCTTACTCCTCAAGTCACCCGAATTCACTTCCTTGTTGGAAGTTCACGTTTTAACTTAATTTGCAGGTTTTTGTTTTGATTTTTGATTGTTTTCTGATAATATTTTGATAAAAATGCAATGAAGCAGTATAGCATTTATACAGGAGTAAAAGAATCACTGATTTCAGTAATGGTGTTTTAGTTGTAATTATAATTAAGAATCTAATAAAAACAAACATACTTATCCATGTCTGAATTGCAAAAGCAAAGTTGAAACTTTGGAACTGACAAGTTAGGGTTGAAACGTAAACTTCTACAAGGGAAATGGGACTGGGTGCTCCGGAAGGGTAAGCACCTCCTCCTATTTAGCTAGCTACACGCGTAACGTGTGTAATCAAAATTGTGTGAAAGGAACACGTCAAATATGTCCAGGGCATCCTGGACACAGAAACATCAAACTTATCAACAATACTGTGATGAAGGTCATAAAATTTTTGAAGGCCTTAGTAAGCATAGGCTTGCAATATTCCTGGGGCAGCAATTAATTTGGAAACAACCTGATACGTTGAACAAAGTTCCCGTAGTTGGAACAGGCTCTACCATAGCGTATTAATTGGAGAACATCATAAGCAAAAGAAACGGGTATATTGCTGCATTAAAAACGAACGTTTACAACAGAAAAAATTATGTAATCACGTTTTCATTATATTTGTTTTTTTTTTTAAATTGATTGAAATTATATGATTTCGCAAATCTCTGCATCCGATTTATTTACACCTGTTAAACAATGAAGATTTGTTTGTTGCTAAATGTTACTTTAAGTCGCATCTCAAATTCTACAGTGTTTCGCGACGGCACAATTGTTATTCATTATTCGTCAGGATTTATTTTAAAACGTGATTTTGTAGTATGTGAATTTGTACAGGTAATTTATGTTTAACTATCCACGACATTTACTGTGCTAGTACTCGCCAGCAATATCACCGATAGACACCTGTGATTACTTCTGTCAATCCGTAAACATTTTATATGTTTAAAACCAGTCATATCATCCTGTTTTGTTAGGTTCAAAGTTTTTGCTTTGATTGTGATTCGGACATGGATAAGTATATTTTTTTGATTGCATACATTTAGATCATTAAGATATCATGTTCAAATATTGGCAAAACTTCGATACAGTGGTATTTCGTATTTTTGTTAATCAAATTTGATATATTAATCATAACATAAATCTATAGCAAATATAAATTTTTTACCAGTAGTTACTATTAGATAGTAGGATATCTCTAAAATTATTAATGGAATTAAAATTAATCATTAACAGCCGCACGTTCATGGATGAACCTATCATCTTACCATTTCATGTCTAAGAATTCCTAAAAATTTTTGCTGCAAATATTTACATTTATGGTAAGTCTTTGATATTTTACAAGGAACATGCTTTAAGAATGGGAACATGTAAAGTATAAAGTCTGTCCATGGATCCACTAACACTGAAAGTAAATGGTCAAACGTCTTCATTGTGGAGACCAATTCACTGTTACAGTCATAGCTACGTCCTGTAAACTAAAGACATAAATATTATGGTTGTGTGGCACATAAATACACGTAAAACAAGAGAAAAAAAGTTTATTTAAGATATGTAAAAAACGTAGAAAACCATCTACATTTTTGTCTTGTTTCTTACACAATAATTAAAACACTATATGCAGATAATCGACCTTTCGTCTCTCCGTTTACGAAAATTGTTACAGATACATCATTATTTATTTTGTATGCAGTTTTCCTTAGAGCAATCGTATATCTATTTAAGGACAAGAATTTCATCAACCAATACCCTCAGAAGAGTAATAAGTGGATCCGATATTTAAAAAAAAGTAAAAACTATTAAATTCCTTAATGCCTTAGACATGTGTATCCATGCATCATGCCAAATTCCAAGCCTTTAATTAATTTTTGTAAAAAAAAAATAACACGGATTAATAATAATAATAATAATAATAATAATAATAATAAAAATAATAATGCATTTAACGGACTTACCAAAGTCGTAATAACACCACACAAAAATTCATCAACGATAACTTCTGGGTCCATTTCTTTACCTGCAAGGTCTTGTAGCTTGGAAACAGTCAACTCAAGTTGCTCGTGGACGTATTTTTCTATGTTAACCATGCCTTCACCATATGCTTTCATTAGCCTATATCCAAGTTTTCTGCGTCTCATTGTTTCAGGATTCCACCTTGCAAATCCAATGTCATGGTAATTGAAGAAAAACTCTTTTCCAGCAAAACCTGGGGTTCTATCAGCAAATATAGTAGCATTAGGTTCTTTTACTAACGCTGCTCTAATTTTTTCGAAAGAACTCAAAACTATTACGTCTCTTCCTAAAATGTTGATCTTATATACATCTCCGTATAAAGCAGCCCAGTGGTCAAACATTAAGTTCATATTATTTCCATCCACAGACATGGTGTTTCCAATAATAGGGTACCCTTTTGGACCAGGCGCATTCGTTCGTTTTCTCCTGAACATCAGGCTTATTACTAAAAGTGTTATTACAAAAATAACTGCCTCGATAACCATTATTACGACTTTTGTTGGTGAATTCAGTCTTCAAATGCAGTTAAACGACTCTTAAACAATGTAGTTTTAAATATGCACTTATAAATGTACCAGTGTGTACTTTGTTTGCTCTCTTTTTGGAAAAGATAGTTAGGTATGCAGAGTCACATCTTTAGAATTATGCTACAGTTTGATATTACGTAATTAAGATTTTAAACACGAGTCAGTTTGGAAAAAAATAATTGTGCATTGCGCCTCATATTCTAACCTAATTTGTTTTGTCATTATTCTATTTATATTATTTCTAAATATTTTTTTTCTTAATTAGGTTTTTAGCATGTACATGTATATCTAATGCTATGATAATGTTGTCTTGAATCGATTTACATAATTAATTGCAATTGATAGTAACATTATTGGCTAAGGTTTAACATTTGAACATTTTGCGCTTACATAAAATTTTGGTAAATTTTAAATTAAAAAAAAATATTAAAAAATTCTGCGATGCACTTCGGTGAAAGTCATAATACCGGATACAATTCTAATCGTCTTATTAATTACATTTTTAAATCAATAAAAAAAACTTCAAAATTTAAATTAAATATATTTCATGCAAAACAATAACGGGAGTACATAGCGATCCAGGAGGTGCTTACCTTTCCGGAGCACCCCTTTCTCAATTCCATCCTTTTTTTATTTAATTTGCCGGTTCCAAAGTATACTCTTTGGTTTTGGTTTTGGATTTTGAAATTGGAGTGGTTTTTTGTTCTTGATCAGTTTGGTAAAAAATGATCTGATGTTATATACATACATGGTTACAAAAGCACAAAAGTTTCTACGTTAAGTGTATCCATTGTACTTAATTCGTTTAATGAATGCGTTCATATTTTTTTAAACATATGATAAATTTTACACAGGACTAAAACATCAGTAATATAGAGGAAGATTGGAGATAAATACAATAGACTTCATTAGTCGTGATGCTTCTGACAAGAGTTTAAACGATTTAAATGTAAATTAAAAAAAATCCAAAGAAATCATACGGGACATGTTCGATTCACAATCCAAGAGCAAAGTAAAAACTAAGCGTACTTCCACCGTTGAATTGAGGCCGGATGCTATGGAAGTTTAAGCACTTCCTGGGTAGCTAGCTACACCCGCAACGAGAAAAAAAGAAAAATGGAATTATGGGAAGTGGGATATGACCTGATTTAAAAGTTGATTGACTGGAATTATGTTCATTATTAAGAATTTGAAGAAAAGTTTTTCGTCTACTGGTTTAGGTAGTATATTACCCTGCAATCCTTAAAGGAATAATGGCAGTGGCATCTCATTTCGTAGCCTTGCAAGATGACAACTAAAAAAAAAAAAAAAAAAAAAAAAAAAAAAAAAAGCGAAAAAAGCGGCGCTTACTTATCTATAGCACCTGGCCTCACTTCCCTGGTAGAAGATCACATGCTAAACTAAATTTGTCGATTTTCAAAGTTTTAAATTTGCTTTGTGACTTCTCTTTGATTACATGAATTCACATAATATCTCTGTTTATTCTGTTTCAAGTTTGACCTGGCCGCTTGTCCTTTGATTTGAATATTCAAATATAAATATCTAATGCGAAATTCAGGCGACTACATATATATGAAGTTGATATATAAGGATAGATGATATAATACTGGGTACCGAGTGTTTATGACAGGCTGTCTTACCTAAATTACAGTGTCTATCAGTCCAATCTAATATTCAAATTAAAGGTCAAACGGACAGGTCAAACTTGACGCACTATACCATTTTAAAGACAGGACAAGCAACAACATAGTTTTTCATGTTTTATTTTTTATTCTGAGTCTATTCTATTGCTTTATTATTATTATGTGTATATTCTATTCAGAAGTTAATATGTATTTTCGGTTTGTATCCTGGAAGAAAAGGTATTCGTCGGAGAATTTTTCCATGGAATCTCCTATTATTTATATAAGGGAAATTATACAAGTTTATATCCTTGAAGTTCGTTATATCCATGTCAGGTTTTTCCAAATCAGTTAACCATCCAGTTAGTCCACGCTCTTTTACTGTACCTAATAAGTAAAATAAAATGATAAAAATGAGAAACAAACATATCAATCCATGTCCAAAACAAAATCCAATATTTAAAGGAAACATTTTAAAACTGCCAAATGAAGTTTAACGTGTGAAATTCAATTAGGGAAGTAAGACCGGGTACTTTGGAAAGGTAAGCACCCTTTGTTTAGCTGTTTAATAAAGGAAGTGCGACCGGGTGCTCTTGAAAGGGTACGCACCTCATGTCTAATTTGATTTACCCGCCACGTTTGTAATCAAATTTAGGAATGTGTCATATACCATTTTTTAAATTTAATCATAAAATACATTCAAAAAATGGTATATGACAAATGAAAAGGAACAATGAGCAATGGGACGCCAAATATATCTAGAAAATATAATCGAATTTTGTATTAATTTTGAAAGAATCTATATATTCGCTCAAACGAGTCGTTTAAAAATTTCAGTATGATACAATTTTATTTTTCCCCCAAGTCCTCTTGAAATCAATAACGTAGAATACGTAAATCTGCTATTTAAGCTGAGTAAGGTACATTAAATATAATTGTCGGAGATACAGTATTGCTGAATCTTAGTGCGATCTATTGATTTTTAAAAAAAAAAACCCAGTTCTTTTAAGTTTTCTTTCACATCAAATGGATAGCACGACAATGCGCCATTCCCAGGATATAAAATCAACAACTGCTGCCATTGGATTAAAGGACCATGCATTAACAATTAATAAGAAAGGTTGGTTGGTTGGTTGAATGTTGCTTAACGTCGCATCAGCAATTTTTCAGCTATTCGCGACGAGAACTATTTAATCTCTATGGATTAATCTATGAACAATTTTGTTTATGCATGTGAAGTGTGAGTGTGTTGTATGGTCTGCCTTGTACTAGCGCGCACTCAGGGCGACTTTAACGTGTTAGCTCACAGAGTCAGTACGCCGCAGACAAGCGTACCACTCCCCCAGTCCATTATACTGATACCAGGTGAATCAGTAAAGGCCAACGGCAAGGAAAATTAACTTTCTCACATGTGGTCCGAACGGGACTCGAACTCACAGCGGTGAAAGACCCTGGATTTGAAGACTGACGTCTTATCTATTAGGCCACCGCGCCCTCTAATAAGAAAGGAAAGGTTTCCTAAATAAACATTATCATTTTTTAATAAATTTTTAACTTTTGAATATATCTGCGTCATATAACTGCCTTAGCTGGTATTGTACTGTCTAGGACAAAGGCAATTATACAACCTGGGAAAATAGGATGTCCAAGATAGAATTATTTACCTGGTATTGTGTTATCTAGGACAAAGGCAACTATACCACCAGGAAAAATAGGATTTCCAAGAAAGGCTTTTATCACCATGTCAATCATCAACACTCCTAAGATAATTAAATATAAAATAAAAAAAATTATTGGAAAGCCTGTAATTCATGGAAATTAAAAAAAGATGTTGTAGATAGTTTAAATGAATTCATTAATGAACTATCTAGTTGAATATGGATGTTTTTGATACGAAGACATCGAGTGTTTTCACTTTTCTTTCTTATACAATTTGTTTTCTAATAGAAAATCACAAATTAGAATAGGACTCATTTTAATAAAGCTGTTGTTCATGCAGTTTAATCTTGTTTTAAATTTAATATATAACATCTTTGTTTTATTGTTTCCATGGTAAGTGACGTACTATTAGTCATAACATCATATCCATTGTGGGATTTTTCATTTTCGTTGTTTCACAATTGCTTGGTTTTAAGAAACAATATTATAGTTTTGTGTAAATTTCGAGGGTTGATGTAATCATTTAACTATATTATTAACATGTCAATTCGATGGTCAGGGTATCCATAGAAACAACGAAATTTGGAACATAACTAAAAAATAATTTTTAATTTTTAAACTTTTGTTTATTCACAATTTTTTTTATACATGCTGTAACGTAGTATGAAATTAGCATATGCAATAATAATAATAATATTAATAATAATAATAAACAAAACTGGGATGACAGGTTTAACATCGTGATCTGTAGAATCCCGATTAGTAGCCTGAGCTCAGTAAGCGCCGTCGGTTAAAATTTGTTTTCACCAGAGTTCGCGTGGTATAAAGTTATATAATGAATATACTTTTGATAAATAGTTCAGTAGTATGACTACGCGTTTTGTTACTAAACTTGTGCTTTAGTCTCAGTGAACAGGAATATTGTATTTTTAATTGAGTTAATTAGACATCATTAAAATTGATTAATTCTCCTGTACGCTTACCTGTCTTTATTCCCTCAGGATTTTCCTGTGTCCAGTACGGAATCATCAACCCCAGTAACATAGATATACCAATAATACTCAGGTTTCTGGTACTGTGTAAATCTATATATATCATATTGGAGAGGTTGACGCCAATGAATATGCCGAAACTAATGATAGTGACGCCACCGAGGACAGAATATGGTAGCTCCAAACTTTCCGAACACACCAAACGCTACATACATTATACCTACTGTAATAAACACTCGTATACTGGCCACCTAAAGGATTCAGAATAAATTAAACAATTTTACAATTGTATTCAAATTAAAAGCACATAGATGGTTTGAATAATGAACATTTGAATACTGGAACAACAGTGTTTAATCTAGTGGCCTTTTTCAAAAACTATTCATTAAAACACCATAACATCAATATTTTTTGCTTTCACATTAAGTAAATTATGGCATTAACCATGAGATCATTTGGAAAAAATACGGAATCAATAGTTTCATATAATGGAAAGTAGAGCAGTACTGCATGCTTTAGGATTTGCATGTGGTGTACTCAACTTGGAAACTATAAAAAATATGGTCATTTGAAAATGTTTGAGACGAAATTGACTGACGTTTTAGTTTAACATTTCATATTTACCGTATGAATGAGTATTTCCAATCAAACCGGAAATAGCTATTTTGTATCTTTGGAAACGCTTATAGTAATTTTTTTCAAGCTCAAGGCGATTATATTTCAGATTTTACCTAATGTATAGAACTTTACTATAGTATTATTAAATAAAATGCACCTTCGTAACGCCGAGGGCTCCCAAATTGGGTCCATATGAATTTGTAGCATGTGCAATGCCGAGTGTACCCGCAACAACGCTCATGAAACCTTCAACCAATATGCCTCTATTTACAGCATGAGACGGCGGAGGCGGAACCTTACATATTCTTGCACATGCGTAGTAATCGCCTATAGAATCAATAACTGATACAAGAGTTGCTATGAGGAACGTAACAAAAACATCTATGCTGAAACTTGGTGGTCCAAATTGTCCTATAAAACGTTGATAGAATCTTATTACATACTCAATATGATCAGATTTTATATTTACACAAATTCCATATCAATGGCTTCTATTTTGTTTCAATTATTTAAACTTTTATTTTGTATCGCTTTTAAAGTGTAAATACCTTGTTATACAACATACTATTTAATATATTACTGCCGTATTTCCTCTTTTTAAGCAAAATACTATGCGAGATGATGAGCGAATCAGTGCATGGATGTTGTTTATGCCTTGCAACTTTTGGAAAATATCATAAATAATTATATAAAACAGCAAGCAAACATACCGGTCCTAATGACTGAAACGGAATTATTTAGTATTTTAAATTGTTGAGAAAAAATACTATTGTGTAAAAATATTGAAGGCTTGATTCAAACTAATATATTTTATTGTGTACAACTATACAGTACAATACATGGCGACACTCCAACTGTGCTAACCACATGGTTGTGACGTCTAAGTGACGTCAGAGTCAAGGGAGATAATTTACATTTAACCTCGTGCCCAATCATACAATCATAATATAATCAAATAATGTAACATATTGTATTCTATTTTAATGAACGTTACCTGGATACGGGAAGTTAAACCATGGAGAATCTCTTAACACCCATGTCTTTGAATCCGTTCTGGCTAAGAATTGTTTACTTTTAGGATCATCTGATAACGCACCTGCTTCAGTAAGTATAAAACTTACAATCCAACCAATAATAATCGCAAATAGTAACTGAAATTATAAGAGATCTATTTAGTCTTAAAAAGACCAACGACAATCATGTTCAACCCAAAGTCCCAAAAGCAGTTTCAAAAAAATGAAAAAATAAAGGTAACCACGTGAACTTCCACCAGGTAAGAAGTTTCTCCTGTCTAGCTAGCTACACCGATCATATATGAATTTACAATTGAAAATGAAGGGAACATGGGTCTATGGAATGTCAAATATAACCAAAATGGTTTTGATACAGAAGGCTCATACTTATCAATAATATTGCGATGACAAGTCTAGGCCTGAAGTGTTCCTGATTGAACAGTTCATTTAATAAAAAATTTTTCTTCATTGTATAAAAGTTCCTGTAACGGGAACGAGCTTTTCAAATCTGTGAAATAGATAAAATGTTTACCGAAAACACTTGATGAAGCGGGTATCTGAGTATGTGAAATCCTTTCTTCCTCGACCAAAATGGTATAGGTGTTTTGTTGTTTCCAAGGTAGAGTGATAATACTAGTCCACAAATTAAGGTACTGTAAGTTAAAAAAATAGATTAAACAATGAAAAATTCAAAATAGAATTGAAAAAAGAAGAGTAAATAAAAAACAAACATTCCAATTCATGTCCGAATAACCACCCAAAAGGGAAAATCGTAAAAGGTTAATTAATTAAACACGTAAACTTCCATGACGGAAGTGAGACCTGGTGCTTCGGAAGGGTAAAGCTAAATCCTCAGATAAAGTATATTAGTATAAGGAAATCAATATAGATATGTTGCTGGAAAAAAATTAGCTTGGCAACCAACAGTCAAGAACATTTTACAATACAAATAAAAAACCAAACATGACTGGTGAAGGCAAACAAATATTTTGACCACCGAAGTGTAGTTTTAGTATTATTGAAAGGTACTACAACTGTCTGAGTTAAATACCCCAACCCTAACATTGAATGTTTTCCCGTGACCTTGACCTTTCCTATATGACCTTGGTTCAAGGTCAAGACAACCTTTGGATCATGAAAATTATTCATGTGAAGTTTTATGACAGTCATTCAAAGCAGCCATTAGATATGGTCCGGGCACGATTTTCCAAGATACTGTTCCCGCGACCTTGACCTTTATTATATGATCTTGGTTCAAGGTTTGACACACCTTTGGACCAAGAGGATTATGCATGTGAAGTTTTATGGCAATATTCCAATGCAGCTATGAGATATGGCCCGGACACGATTTTACACGGACAGACAGATGACAGACATGGAGATTCTTATATACCCCCCCCCCCCAAACTATTTTTTGCGAGGTATAAAAACTATCTTAAAGATATGGGATAAAAACGAGATTTAAGGTATAGAACTAATTCTCTAAAAATTTCTTAACCCATATAACAAGCCGACGGTCTGTGATATGGTGTTGGCGATGTAGTGTTTAATTAACGTTCACAATGCGGTATTCATTTTTATATGCTTAGGAAGAAAGAGTTGTCGGTATTACAAAGTGTAGAAACTTACAAAAATGAAACTCCCCACTGTGTTTCACAGAACTTGACAGCGGTTCTGTAAATGCTAAATCCGATCAAAGTCACCACAGGAACTACTGTTATTGGTCCAATATAGCGTAAAAGTTTACCCACTAAACCTGTCATTCCAAGGAAGGTCTGAATAAGTCCTGCAACAATCAGACTACCCTGCATCTAAAATATATGATAAACTGGCAAATTAATATACACATGTAAACGCCCGCTAGGAAAGTGAGGGCAGGTGCTCTGAAAATGTCAATAATTCTGGTCTAGCTTGATAGCTTTAGTTAGAAATGCCAAACTATATGTAATAAAATATGAAAAAATATTGTCCATAGACTCAGTTCTTGATTTTACTATGAACATGTAATAAATGTTTCGCTTTTAGTTAAGAAAGACGGAAAGAGTTGAGTTGGTGTTAAACGTCCCAGTCAAAAATATTTCACTTATATCGAGACGTCGCCAGCTATATGCGAAGGTGCAGAAATTTTACCCGTGTGTTGCGTTTATGGCATTATACAGCAGGGTTCTTTATCATTCCAAGCCTATCGTGACACAGGACCTCGTTTATTTTAAGTTCCCACCGGAAAAAACCGTGACTTTCATTTCGTAATTTTGAGTGCTTGGCGAAAGAACAGTCATTACCCACTTTCAAGTCCTGGGTCAGACCCGGTCGAGGTTCGAACCCACGACCTCTCACTTACGGAGCGAGCACTCTACTGACTGAGCTACCACAGAAGTCAAGAAGAAGGAAAGAATTAGACATTTTGTACACTGCATTATCTGAGTATGTGTGCAAAATGTCTAGTTCTTTTTTTGTTTGGTTTATATTTATAAAAATAGTAATTCTCTTCATTTCAAATTAAAAATATGTTTTACTAAGAATGTCATTTGGGTTTTACAACTTCCATGGGTAAAAGAATAAGAGTCGTTAAGGCGTATAAATTAAAATGTTTGCTTGTCGTCCATTTGCAGGTCAACATGACGTCAAGGGCAAATTCATTTATATGAAATCCATTTATTCATCAGAAAATGTTTGTTTGTCGTCCATATCCATGGCAATATTATGTCAAGAGCAAATTCATTTATATGAAATCCATTTAGAAAATGTTTGCTTGTCGTCCATATGCATGACAACATGACGTCAAGAGCAAATTCATTCATATGGCATCCATTCATTCATCAGACAATGTTCAGCCAATCAAAATGCTTAAAAATAGGAAATTGAAATTTTACCATCTGTATTCTGTACAACACAACATCTATGTCTGTGTTCCTGATGTTTCATTGGTTGATACAGCAGTACTATTAATATTCGTAACATCTATAAAGAGATGGAATATAGCTGAATAGATGAATAAAAGTTACAACATACAAAATAATAAAAATAAAAAATAAAAAAATAATAAACCATAATAACGTAATATAGGGAATAAACCATAATAACGTAATTTGTGATCTGGGGTACCAGTTTTAATTTTACCAGAAAAGAGTAAAACAGCATTGAGGAGGAGTGGATTGGCATCAGAGATGTTGGAAGAAACCACCGATTTTCGGCAAATGAACTAACAAACTTTATAACACTAGGGCACTGGGAATAGAACCTAGGCAGTGAGAAGCCGCTATGGTCCGTAAGGGCACGCTTTATACCACTTGGCAACTGAGATCTCCATCACTGGAGAGGGGCAAAAGGTATATTGTCGGGACACGAAATTATTGTAATCAATCGTGTGTGGTGCTTGTAAGCAAGTGTTAATTTATCATTAGATGCCCACCAGGGAAGAATGTTAAATTTGGTTACATTCACAAAACTGAACGGAAGGAACATGGGACGTTAAAAATATCCAGGAACATTTAGAGAGACTTGATATTGCGCGACCGGATACGTTTATAGGTGTGTTGTTCAGTAAGACTAATTAACAATGTTTTGAAAATGTTTCATTTTCTATTGTAATTTGTCGGGTGTTATTGGTGATTCTAAAAAAGTACAGACCTGGCGAAAGTTTAACATTAAGATTACGAAAGGGGGGGGGGCGAAGCTCAGTTATTGAATGACCACGAAATTGATCCGAAGTTGCTGAAAACTCCCAAAAGTTAGATTGCAGTTGCCGAAATCCTTTCGAAATATAGCTAACGAAAAACCGAAATACACTTCAATTCGGGACTAATACGTTAGCTGGGTGTTAAACCTTCGACAGGCATGTAGTTACTGCATTTTATTTTACTCTCGAATAACTCACTGTTTATTGCAGCCACTATGTTACAATTCCATTCTGGCAGAGTGTGAAGAGAAGCCAATGGTACGACAAATGTTGTACCAGGTCCTTGAAATATTGGAAGTCTGAAAAAGGAGAAATTGGTGGTAAACTTCGTGTCAAAGCGTGGCAATGATACCATGATTGGCAAAACATTAATTACCATTTCAAATATTGAAACGTTTACATACAGTTTTACATCTATGTGTTATTATTTGAAGTGGAAACACGACTAAATGCTGATAAATTTTTGGGCCAAGGAAATCTCGAAAAAGTTTTCAAATTTTCAATTTGGGCCAAGTAAATTGAGGGAGAATTTTAAATTTCAAGATACATGTATGTGCGCACTTTTTTTTTTAGCTCCATCGCATAATCATCAATAACCCCCCCCCCCCCCCCCCAAACAAACAAACAAACATACTAATCCATGTCCGAATCACAATTCAGAAGCAAAGTATAAAACTTTGGAACTGACAAGTCAGGTTAGACAACAGAACTTTCACCAGGAAGTGAGACCGGGTGCTTATTGTATGGAAACATATCTAAATACAATAATCGTGATTTTTTGATCTACGTAAGTTTTTCATACCTAATTAATTTAATAAATGTATAGGTATAAACGGGTACTACATGCATTTCATTAACAATATTAACAAAGTATCCAAGAAAATTTATCGCAAAAGCGAAAAGACTAAACAAAAAGAAATAAAAGAAAATTAAAAACTATTCCGACTATTGCTTCTTAGAACCCTAGTTTCGCAATATCACCGGACATAATAATATATTGACGTGCATTTATTGGAGTGGTGTGGGATAATATCAAGGCCCTCAAAAAGTTATCACAGTATTGTTGATAAGTTTGACGTCTCTGTGTCCAGGATTGTCCTGGATATATTTGACGTCCTATAGTTTCATTTTCCTTTCACACAATTTTGATTACACACATTGCGGGTGTAGTTAGCTAAACTGGAAGCTTAAGGGTTTACACTTTCGGAGCACCCGGACTAACTTTCCTGGTGGAATTTCATGTGTCTATCCTAACTTGTCAGTTCCGAAGTTTCTACTTTGCTTCTGGACATGGATTAGTATGTTTGTTTTTTCATTAATGGAATTCAGTTTACAGCCAAGTCTCGATTCTTTTACATCTATGAAGGCGGTCTGCCCTTGTATTGCATTGGAAACAGGAATATCCAGAGACCACCACCAACGACATTTAGCAAATGAACTGAAAAAATTCATAAAAGGATCTGATCGAGTGGGAATGGCAACCAGGAGGTGAAAGGCCCTGTGATATGTAAAGCTTAATCAATTGTTATCTGACCAGTGAGCGATAGTAAAGTCAGTGTTAACATGTTTTCTAAAATTCTTTACTTGAATATTTCAAAATATTAAAGTTAAATTCTTGAAGAAGACGTACCTGACGCCAATAGTTACCATCAATATTGTACAGATACCACTGATAAATAATGTTGTACTTAAAATCTTTGTCTTGAGTATTTCGTCATTTCCGGCACAAACAGCTTCCGCCACAAGGAGAGCAACTGTCAAATTCAACGATAAGGAAAGCAAAGCTTGCTGAGAAAGCAGAAACAATGAGAAAGTGACAGAAACAATATGTATAATATACAATTAATGAATGGTGTTGGCGAATGCCATCTAGAAACTGAGAATATAAATGTTATTAGATTTTTTTGGAAATGAAAATTTTTGATATTTTACATATTTCACACGTGTGCAAAATAAGCATGTTATCCAAGCTTACACTCATAACTAGAAACTGAGGATGTTTCTATTGAAATGTGTTTTTAAAATATATAGAATGGGGCACTTCGGAAAATCATGCTTACGAATCTACAATTCTAACATAAGAAGTAGTTTTTTCATGCATACACTTAATTCATAACGAATTAACGCATTTAATAATCATTTACAACTTTATTGATTAAACACATAAAATGTAATTGCAAAAGTCTACAAATGATTTTGTCGTCGAAAAATTGTGAACCATTAAAAAAACCAAAACAAATAACAGACAAAGTATATGACCAATCACAATGCCTGAAAGATAATTCATATATGTATAGTTAATTAGACCTGTTGAAAAGTTGACACTAAGCCACCGAATAATTACCCCACTTTAAAAAACTACATCTCGACATGTTTACAGCAGCTGTCTCCTGCCATCTTTTTGATCACACGATATCCATATCCCGGTCACTCGATTCCAGAGCTTTGACCACTTTTCGTTCGTTTATTGTTTAACTTTCGACAGGTCTGCACTGTGTATGTATTTACCTGAATCCCAAAGAAGAGAGTGATGGGAATTGATGGTTTGTCTGTGACCCCATAAATCATCTGGTGTTTTTGTGTTTCTGTAGATATGTTCACTTCCGGTTCCGGTTTATCATGATTTCCGAGTGCAATCGTGATGCTCTCGTTTTCTTTTAAATCTGCGATGCCATCCATCTTTTACCAGTAATTTTCAAGTCCCAACAATTTTTAAATTCCAAACAATTTTCAATTCCCAACAATTTCAAAACAGAACAATTTTTAAATCGAATCAATTTTTAAAACGAAACAATTTTCAATCTCAACAATTTTCAAATCGAAACAATTTTCAAAATTGTTTATTCAAAACATCTACATAATATCAACTTTATTTTTTTTATGTCTAACCGCTTTCAAAAGTAGTTCAACTTGATAGATGTTATTTATTATTGTTTTAAGCACGGTCACGGGGATGCCTTATTTATTTCCGTGAGCTGAATTTAATTTTGGTGAAAAATAGAAATCTGAATATGAAATGTATCTATCTAAACTTATGTATGGACTAAGGTTGATAAAATCCCCGACTTTGCACAGTCACTGGGGTGAATGTCCAATTGTATAGCACTACTGATGAGGAATTGTATTCGGAAACGGTCGTCTAGTGCTGTAAAATTAAAACTGGTATAATATGTAATTTAAACCCCTGAGCCGATGAGCTGCTGGTGGATGGTGCCCCGAGGATATCACAAACTTAGTAGGCAATAGTTTCGTATTATTGTCAGAAATATACTTTAATTGTCTAAATTTCTTGCAAATTTAGAATTTCTCAAAAGCTAAGGTATACTCGACTCCCTCATGCAAAGTATTTCCTTAGCTTAATTTGGTAAAATATATTTTGGCCCTTTGGGTAGCTTTTCAACATCTTCAAAATAATTTTGGTTTCATAATTTTGGTCCAAGCAGTACTGATGAGAAATTGTATTCCGAAACGGCCGTCTATCGATCTAGTGCTGTAAAATTAAAACTGGTATAATATGTAATTTAGTACTATTGGAGGGCCCTCAATTTCTCCACTTATTTTACAACCAGTGGTCTATATATTTCATACCACATTTGAACAATGAACGAACACATTTTAATCTTATTTCTGTTATTTTTCATTTGAGTTAAGACATAAAACATTGATGTATACCTAATCGTCTTACCAACAGGTGCCCGGGGAGTAGATTTTAAGCATTTAATAAAAAAAAAATAGCGTATCTTATTTACTCTCTTTATATATGTGATACGCTATTTTTTGTTATTAAATGCATTCCACGGGCACCTTTGGTCCTACCGCATGCTATTGCGGTGAATATAATCAGCAATGAAACTTACTGGTCGAAGGGGAAGTAACCCAAACAATTATATTTATGTTTTTAGAGCTATTAAGTTTATGTCTGTTTCAATCGCCTTTCTAGTTGTAAGTGTCCTCTGTAGCGGCCACAGATGGCCTAATCTTTTTCTTACTCTACAGAGGTATCTTCAGCATGCACTGAGACACCGGACCTCGGTTTGGAATCTCATCCGAAAGGCTACCTTGTAACAAGCTTTTTACAGCTCTAGTATGGGCAGGGGATGAAAATCATCTCAGAAAATTACTAACTTAAGGACAGATCTTCCAAGAAATATTTTGTTAGCACATTTCTTTATTTCGGAAGACGTTTATGCTATTTTTGCCATTAAAAAAAGGAAAGATATTTACAACATGTAACTGTAGACATATAAAGTAAAATGGTCTACCCTGTAGTATTGAATAATTTCTTATTTAACGTCTCCAAATTTAGATTATGATTTTAAATGCATTATTTACAGATGTAAAATGATGTTGTTATTAAAATCATTAGATAATAATAATAAAAAAAAAAACATACTAATCCATGTGCAATAGACTAGGCACATTTTCAGAAAAAAACGTCGTTTTAAAGAGGAAGAGGCACTTTTTAGTAAAAGCAAACCATATATCATTCTTACCTAATTTGGGTGTGCTGAGTCCGAAAATAGCGGATACCAAGCTGAAAAATTGCTCTAAGTAGGTCAAAATTTAAATACAAAATGGCCGCCAATATAAAAATGCATTTTTGCATGAAAGTTGATATAGAAGTTGTTTTGGTAGCAACAAACAGCTATTAATCAAAGATTGTGATATTTCAAGGCTTACTTGGGTGTTAATGAACAGAAAATTTAAACAAAATACCTATGGGCCTTATTGCTCACCTGAAAACATTTAAAAGATACTGAAATCTTAGAGGCAACAACACCTTCGTTTATTATCATACACAAAATTTGCTACGAAGTTAGATCTTGGCATGTTGATTATTTTTTCAACTTGGTGTTGTTATCTATTTATAATACTCTTTGAAAAAATACACACTCGCAAAAAATTATACTCCAGGGGTAACAACTCCTCTATGGATCATCGTATTCTTACAAACATTGCTACTTAGCTTGTCATGTTTATTATTTTGTAATGTCTACTTTATATAACACCAATAGTTTTCTAGTAAATAGCCTCAAAACAAGCACAATTTGTGAAAAAATCAAGTATTTTTCAGGGGCAATAACTCTGTAAAAGGGGTTTGATATTTATGAAATCAAAAGATCTGCCATGCCGGTCAGCGTCTCAGGTGGCCTGGCGACAAAGGTCGTTATGAAAAAATGTATATATTTGACTCATGAAAGAAGTTCACATGTTTAATTTAAGCCAGTTTTAAAGGTTTTCGCTTTTATTTTTGTATTGTATTTTGAACATAGGACTGTATGTTTCCGTTTAATTCAATGAATCAAGTATGGCACATAACATGCTGAAACACTGATATATGTAGTCTAGGGTGTGAATGAAATAGCTTACAAAATTGAAGCCTGTGTTTGCACCAAATGCTTTAGAATTTTTCTTTTTTGCAGCCGAAGAGCAAAGTAAATGTAACTACACTAGCCTTCCTAATCTATTTAGGGGTGCTAAATCATCACCGAGCAACTCTCAGCTGACTATTTGCTAAAAAGGTGAACTTGCACTACAAAATGTTCATGTGAGGTTTGATATTCAACTATAGCAAAAATATTACTACATTTTGTTTTATTAAAACTGGTAAGAAGTAAGAGGGCTGAAAGATATACCGTAAGCCTTCTGTTTAAGGAGATTAGCGCCGATGTCCTATTTCAACCCTTCTATCTCCTAACTATTTAAATCCGTGTATCTGAAGACCAGTGTAATTTTGTAAGTTGATATCAACAAGGTATTACTCTAAAATAAATAGGACTAGTGACTTGGCAAATGTAAAAAATGGTGAAAGAGCAGGATCCAATATTTGCACAAAAACGGTTAGGCACCTAAGGCTATCCATACTAATACGATAGCAACACTAGGGAAATATGTCCCTTCATAAGCAGGAGTAAAAGGGTGGGTGGCGGAACAGGACAAGCAGAACATTAATGATGACCCCAGTCATAGAAGGTATGCCACGGTTGCAATCCCAGAAATGGCCAATAGAGCTTTGTTTTCATTCCATTCATGGTAGTCGAAATCACCATTGGTTGCTCATTTTTGAGAAATCCTTTTCTTTCAAAAAGAAAAAAAAATGTTTTTGCAAATCTGTAAAAACAAAAATACTCTAAACATTTTCACAAATTTTGAAAGTCATTTAACAAATTATTTTAAAATTGTGGAAACCTAGATAAAAACCATTGTATTGTTATAACTGACGGGTCAGTTACAGAAAATATAAGGGCAGTGAGTTGGCATTTCACAAAGAAGAGTACATTCTATTCTGACATCCTGCAATAAGAAAGCTTTTGGGTCTGTTAGGCTTCTGGCAATTAATTAGAAGCACACACAAGATGCACTTTGTCGCGTTTTAATCTAAACATTTTAGTGGTAGATTCTGCTAGCTCCCATAAGAGCTTTGTTTCTATGGAGGCAAAGTGGGACATTATTTCATCCCTGAGCCCAAATAACAGTCTAAACAATGGAATCACCTGGCTCATCTCCGCCACAAAAAAGGCAGAGAAAGACTGTTCCATCATCACAGTTAACTTAGATACTGATGGTATTCTGATGGTACATGTAGATTATTTCCAAAAGGGACAAAAAATAAATGGCACATAAATTGTATTACTTTTGAGGCTGTTTCGGAAAAATATTCAACTCAAGTGTTGTGGAAAACTCAGTAAAGGTGTCTTGGTCCACTGTCACAATTCTACCATTGCCTTGACTTCAATTAACGATTGTGGCTTCAAATTTTAAATTAAGTGGCCAACTTTTTGCTTAAGCTTGCACATCAGTCTTGCTATTTACAATACCCAGTTTTATATTTAGACGATGATGTTATATATTCATTGGAGAACTTTCTGAATTTTCAAGAATATGAATTTTTTAAAACTTGCATTGAGTTCCTTAAACATCGCTAGCAAAACTGTATAGAGACCAATACTATGTTGTAAAATAATGCAATATTACCGGCAAAATTAAACCACTACATATGAGGTTCAAAACTTATCAATCGATATATGTTTTTAAGTAATGGTTGTGAATCTACCTGATAAAGCAATATCATTCTTAAAAGTTTGACGCATGATGACACGCACGATAATTTGGTATTTTGACATTGACAACCACGGGTTCTACATACTATTTTGCTAGAACATGTGGCAAACTCTGTATAAAAGAGTGTTTTTGAATATGCTCTTTTTGCATTTCAAACACAAGTTTTGATTTTGACTGTTAATTCCACACCATGAGCAGTATTTCAGTATGATTTTGGTTATGAACTCAATTTCTTAGTCATGTAGATTTATCAGTGCACTATGCAAAAGGCACACATAATGAACAAACACTTAACTATAGCCACCTTTTTATTTTTAGAAATTGTTTTAAATTTGGTTTAAACATTTATACTTCAGTTTAGTCTTTTTCATTTTATTGTTACAACCCCAAGTATGCAAATTATGCTGAAATGTTACAAAGTACCATCTTTTGCTAAAACATGCAACTTAAATAACTGAGGAATTATATGCCAATAAATTTAAACAGTCGCCATTTTGTTTTCGGAATTATGGGTTCAAAAGCTCAAAATTTTACTCGGTATCCTTCATTTTTGAACTCGAAGTATGTCAAATTAAGCATGCTTCTAACATTTACTAAAGTTTGAAACCCCAAGTAACATTTTTGCGATGGTACACTATAAGTCGCCATTTTGATTTTGGAATTATGGGTTCAAAAACTCAATATTGAGCTTGGTATCTGCCATTTGTGAATTCGGGATCCTTCAATTGTGTTAAATAAATCATGTTAACCAACTTTTACTAAAATTTGAAACCCCAACTGACATTTTTGCATTTGGTACACCATTGATTTTAGCCGCCATTTTTGGAATTATGGATTAAAAAATTCAAAACTGATCTTGGTATTCACCATTTTTGGAATCGGCATCGTCGAATTGTGTTAAATAAATCATGTTACAAACTTTTACCAAAATTTCTCAACCCAAGTAACATTTTTGGCATTGTAACCATTAATGTTAGCCGCCATTGTGTTTTTGGAATTATGGGTTCAAAAACTCAAAATTGAGCTTGGTATCCGCCATTTTTGAAATCAGCACCCTCCAATTATGTTAAATAAATCATGTTACCAACTTTCACTAAAATTTGCCACCCCAAGTAACATTTTTGCAGTGATACACTATAAATTTAAGTCGCCATTTTGTTTTTGGAATTATGGGTTCAAAAACTCAAAATTCAGCTTGGTATCCGCCATTTTTGAATTCAGCACCCTCAAATTATGTTAGAAAAGTATGTTACCAACTTTTACTAAAAAAAAGCCGCTTCAAGTCACATTTTCTGAATTTGTTCCTAGTCTACAAATCACAATTCAGAAACAAAGTAAAAACTGACAAGTTTGGTTAACACGTGAACTTCTACCAGGGATGTTAGACCGGATGCTCCGGAAGGGTAAGCACCTCCTGTTTAACTAGCTACACCCGCCAGAAACTAGTAGCTAACTTTTCTTCTACAAGTAGCCAGTTACTAGTAGCTAACTTTACCTATCTACACCCGCCACGCGTTAAATAAAAATTGAGTGAAAGGAGCATGGAACTTCAAATATATCCAGGGCAATCCTGGATTCAGAGATATCAAACTTGTCAACAATGTTGTGATGACGGCCGTAAAACTGTTTGAGGGTCTTGATAAGCCAAGGCTGACAATATCCCTGTGTCAACAATTTATTTGCAAGCAGACTGCTTCGTTGTACAAAGTCCCCATAGTGGGAACAAGAAATAATAGCAAAGCTACCATATCTTAATAACGTGTATTATTCATAAGCATACACTGTAGATGTATGGGTGTGTTATGCATAAAAAAAGATTATTATGGATTTTAGTATGAACAAACTTGTTGTTGTCACCCGCTTTTCAGAGAAACAGGGGATATTAAATTTGAGTTTCCGCCCGTCCTTCCCTTCGTACGTTCGAAATTCTTGTCTGCGCTTATTCTCCAAAACTATTTCACGAAACTTGGTGCTAAGTATCAACATATATAGTAGATGCGCATATTGTTAGCCTGAGTTGGTTTGCTCATTTTCCTAGGAGTTATAGCCCTTTGAACATAAGTGCAAAAATTTACTGAATGTTCTTGTTGGAACTATAGAAGTACTAAACATTTTAGCGTATTATTGGTTATCCAATCTATTGCTAATTCTGTGCATGTTATTCAATGCATAGACTATGCATATGCACATTGAATGCATTCTTTCTGAAACTTAAGCAGAATAGGAGCTCAGAGTAATAACATTTTACGCACCAGTTAAGAGTCTTGAAATAAAAAACAGAGTTGAGTTGAGTAATGGGGTTTAACGTCCTAGTTAAGATTATTTCACTTATATCAAGACGTCGCCAGCTTTAGGCGAAGGTGCAGAAATTTTGCCTATGCGTCGCGCTGATGGCATTATACAGCGGTGTTCTTTATAGTACCACGCCTACCGTGACACGTGACCTCGATTATTTTAAGAACCGTGGCTTTCATTTCGTAATACCGAGACCTTGGCGAAAGAACAGTCACTAAACACTTTCAGGTATATAAAATTCGAGTTTCCGTCAGTCCTTCCTTCCGTCGTTCCGTCCGAAATTCTTTTTGCGTTAATTCTCTTAAACAATAAAGCACTGTTCCACGAAACTTAGTGAAAAGCATCAACATGGATAGTAGATGCGCCTATTGTTAACACAAATTGCAATTGATATACTCATTTTCCTGACTGAGAGGTATGGCCCTTTTAATATAAGCGCAAATCACAAAAAAAAAAAAAAAAAAAAAAAAAAAAAAAAAAAAAAAAAGAAAAAAAAAAAAAAACCAACTGGCGGGACATCCTAAGTCACTTAATTTGCTTCTAGCTCTGATTGTTCAGGTTCTTACTATATTTTATAAAAAAATATTATCTATGGAGTCCCTTTAGTAGCACGGAATAATATATCGAGACTGAAATATATCAAACATTGCTACTTTTTGAAATTTAAGCACACGGCTATAAAATCGAGCATACTACCTTTAAAAATCAAGCGCAAAAGATGTGCAGGACCGCTTCAATTTAAAATCTTGGGATTGATTTCGTTATAATAATACTTCTTCTACTACTAATAATTATATATAAATATTCTTTGGTGCTAAAGGGGCTTCGTAAATATGACAGCCGTAACATTGCTTGTTTAGTTTCTAACTTCAAAAGGCCCAAGCTCATGGAAGGTAAATTCACATTTTTTGTACAATATTTGGCTATGCGACAATTAAAAAATATAATAAAAGACCTTTATAATCCTTTATTTATAATTTTCGTATAAAATAGTTTAAACTTCACAAAAATATATTTTATATATAATATAATAACCACATATACTTCCACACTTCATCATTATATCCGTATATATGTTCATCATTTGGTGTGAAAATTGTCAAATATTGTTTACTAGACAACCAATGCCACCCATGTTTTAACATCCTAAATCGGAGTTAGTCTGTTCATTTCAGATTACGTCGGAACTTTCCAGGTCTTGGTAGGAACGGGTCTGTTCATTTTAGATGACGCCTAAAATGTCTTGGTCTTCGTCCGTTTATCCTTCCAGGCCGAGTTCTCTGCCCGTACACAATCCAGTCTGGGCGTCCTCTCTCAACACATCTCGTTAGTTCGTTAGAATCAGGGTCGTAAAAATCGGCATTGCAACCTCCGCAATAATTCGGCCTTGAAAAAAAAGATACAAAATAAAAACTGTTATATTCTGTGATGTATAATAAAGTAAAATAGTTGTCTTTCCTTATTAAATAATTAATGTGATTAATGTAATTTCCTCTGGATATTTCTAGTTGATCATCATAAAACATACATAGTAATCCATGTCCGAATCACAATCCAGAAGCAAAGTAAAAACTTTGGAAGTGACAAGTCAGGTTAGACACGTGAACTTCTACCAGGAAAGTGAAGCCGGGTGTTCCGGAAGGGTAAGCACCTCCTGTTTAGCTAGATATTCCCGTCATGTGTGTAATCAAAATTGTGTGAAAAGAACATGGAACTATGTATGGGACGCCAAATATATCCAGGGCAATCCTGGACACAGAGACATCAAACGTATCAACAATACTGCGATGACGACCATAAAACTTTTTAAGGGCCTTGATAAGCCCAGGCTACTCAGTGTGACTTTAAGGTACTAGCTCACCGAGTCACTACGCCGCAGAAAAGCGTACCATTTCCTCAGTCACATTACTGACACCGGATGAACCAATATAGGCCAATGGCAAGGATAAATCATCCCACATCTGTTCTGAGCGGGACTTGAACTCACAGTGGTGTTATCCACAACTGGCACCAGAAGGGTTTTAAAGCATTTCATGGGGCAAACACCTCATCCTCAGTGTTTTGGGATAACCCTTTACAGTAAGTCCGTAATATATGTTGTTATGGCATGTAGATTTGTAGCTTAGAATGTCCACAGAAATAACGAAAATAGGAGAATCACGGAAATTAATGATTTAACATTGTTATATATGCATTGTTCCCATACTTGAATTCATTCAATGCTCCATGACAATTTATTGACAATTCCCTGACATTCAATCGCACTTTAAAATAAGAGCGCCATTAGGTGCAGCAAGATATGCCCATTTACATTTTTGTCATAAAACTGTTAGTAAAGATGGCAATGGTGACAAAATACCAAGGAACATAAATTATTTAAGAAGTATCGCGTAACGGGAATCACAAACTAAGACTCTAGTTAATTAAATGTTCTCTTCAGTAGTGTGGGAGAAGCTGGATAAAAAGGCATTACTGAAAATTAAAAATTACCCGACAATATCTTAATTTTTTTTTCAAATTTCCTGACATTACCATGACCTTAAAAAATAAAAAATACCCTGACGCGTGGGAACCAATGACATGTTGTCTTATTTGTAAATAATTGAAACATTTGAGAAAACAAACAAGTTTACCTGCATTCAAGGTTTGGTGGATTCACACATGTCGTTAACATACACGGATTGACATAACACCGATGTCGGCGGCATCCTACAAATGAAATAAAAAACAACAACGTCAACTCAGGATAAAACAATTTGAAACTAGAACTGTTTTTCAGAGCCAAATACCCCCGCCCCCAACATTTAATGTTTTCTCGCGACCTTGATCTTTCCAATATGACCTTGGTTCAAAATCATGACGCACCGTTGGGCCACGAAGATGTTATGACAATTGTCCAAAGCAACTATGAGATATGTCATGGACTTGTTTTTTTCAAACATACTTTTTCTGTGACCTTGACCTTTCCGATATGACCCTGGTATAAGGTCATGACACATTTTTGGACATTGAAACTTATTCATGTGAAGTTTCATGACAGTCCCCCAAGGCAGCTATGAGATATGGCCCGGACACGATTTTCAAACATACTTGTCTCGCGACCTTGATCTTTCAGATATGACCCTGGTACAAGGTGATGACACACCTTTGGACCATGGAAATTATTCATGTGAAGTTTCATGACAGTTGTCTAAAGCAGCTATGAGATATAGCCTGGACACGATATCGATTTTACACGGACGGACAGATGGCCAGACAGACATGGTGATTTCTATATACCCCCCCCCCCCTAAAACTAGTTTGCGGGGGGTATAAATATAATTCTAAGATGACCTGCGTTTCCCTTCATATGAAACAGGAAGAGGGCCAGCCGTGGTACATAACAAACGATATACCCATCGCTATTCCGTTTTAATGACGAACTCCCTTGTTTGTCTTATGACGTCATGTTATGAGTCGTGAACAATGGTTGTGGCGTGAGGTAATCTCAACAGCTGCAGTGTTTCAATGGACGTTTTTCCAAATGGATAGTCAAATGTACTTCAAAAGAAAGAGTTATGCAATGCTTATTTCAATCCTTTTTATCAAGTCATGTTAGAATTGAAATGATCAACATTTACCCATGGTATATTTCGCCAAATAATAAACGTGCCGTCGTTAACATGCATAGCCACCTCGTGAAATATTCTTCCGCATGCGAATTCCGGCCCGTGTTTTTTGTTATATTTAAGTAAAAACTAAAATATCGACTATATAGTACTCCTGGAATTACAGAACGTGTAGATATATAAGTGAGTAGATTAAAAGTGTCGATCAAATGTCCTGGGCCTTTCTCGTCATGGCTAGATGCCTACTGGTATAGACGCCTTAGGTTTTGAAGGCAATCGGCACAACATCCATCCAATCTAATCAAAAACAAACATACTAATCCATGTTCGAATCATAATCCAGAAGCAAAGTAAAATCTTGGGAACTGTCAAGTCAGGTTAGACACGTGAATTCCACTAGGGAAGTGAGGCCGGTTGCTCCGGAAGGGTAAGAACTTCCTGTCTAGCTAGCTACACCCGCCACATGTGTAATCAAAATTGTGTGAAAGGTACATGGAACTATGGGACGTAAAAAATATCCAGGGCAGTCCTGGACACAAGACATCAAACTTATCAACAATACTGTGATGACGGCCATAACTCTTTATGAGGGCCTTGATAAGCCTAGGCTTGCAATATGCCTAAGTCAACAATTTATTTGCACGAAGTCTACCTCGTTTTACAAAGTCCCCGTAGTGGGAACAAGCTCTACTATGGTGTATTAACTAGAAAACAAATAAGTATTCCGATACTAGTAGTTCGACATAAATATCTATTATGTATTAGAACTTACCTGGGTCAACACCCGCCTTAAATTTCCGTCTACTCTCAGTTCCAACTGCTAAATAAAAGAAACAAAGGCAAAATAAATAAAATAAAGTTCTTCATTTTCAGACCATTTGCAAATGCAATAATGTGGCAGAATCAACACATTAAACATACTTTTTCAAAACTTTGACATATTATTCAATGGGTTGGCGTACAAAGGAAAGTTTCACTCAAAATCGAACTGACACTGCTCGAGATCATTTTACAACAGAGATACTTGTGCAAATACGATGCGTTACAGAATTGGATTATCCTAATTTATGCCTGATCACCACCCGTTTTGTCTTCAAAATGTCAATAATGTCAATGGGTACCACGTGATTAATACCCCTTACCGTTTGTGCAGAACGTTTTAGGAAACTTTTACGTCGAAATTTTCCGTCATAACGTAATTTTTACGGGAAAACGTGAACTGAAGCGATTCCATCGCTGTTGGAAATACATGTTCCGCAGAAATGTTATGGCGTATGATGTGGTTCACTGGCGAGTCCCACTGTTCAATCACCAAAACTGGTACCACAACATGCAATTTTTGTGTGCTATTTCGCGTGGTCATTTTGGGATGCGTATTTTTCCAAACCCAGATATTCAAAGCATAAAGACAACCCTTTTCCATTTTAACTTTCCGGTTAGAACAACGAACGGATGTCAAACAGCAAATATGTAAAAGTATGCAAACATGAAAATCAACATAAGAACAATAATATAAACCAAAATGAAAATAAAAATAAAAATAACAGGAAAGGAACAAGAAAAAATACATAACTGGTAGCTGAAATGCAATTCGTTTTCGACAGTTTGGGCTGTCAGCTCGACGGCTCATTCGGTCGTGCGACAACCGAGGTAGGCCATTTTGTAACAATCAGTCGATTTGTGGTCGAGCAGGTAACTCTCGTTAGCTCGTTGCCAAATGTTCGAGCAGTTGACCATTTGTTTGCTAGTCGCCGAGAGACCAAGCAGTTGATCCCTCGTTACCTAGTTGCCGAGTGGCCAAGCAGTTAATCCCTCGATAGCTAGTCGCAGAGGGACCAAGCAGTTAATCCCTCGATAGCTAGTCGCCGAGTGGCAAAACAGTTTATCATTCGTTTGCTAGTCGCCGAGAGACCAAGCAGTTGATCTCTCGTAAGCTAGTTGCGAAATGGACAGTTGTTCGCCCATTAGCCAAATGTGGAATTAAAAATATAGAAATGACCAAAAGATAATGATATCATATTCAATTTATATTGACTTACCTATAAGCAGACAAATAAATAACGATAAGCAAAGACGGTTCATCTTGGTAATGGTCTTCAGAAAATAATGAACTTCTCAACTTCTTGAGTTATAAATATACCATCGGAATAAGTACCGGAAACAGTCTAAGTATGGCCTTCCTACGTGTGTAAGTAACCGAATACATCAATGAACCAGAGTCAAAATGTATGGAGAGGCAGTCGGGACATTATCAACAAAATTTTCGAAATTTTCGAAATTATGAAATATACACACCAAAGCCAACACACGAGGGCGAGTTAATATGCAACCAGCCGTAACCGTATTTTCGATTGTGCGATTGTAGTTGCTACCTTTTTGTAACTATTCATATTACGGCCACGGGGTTGCCAACCTTCGACATAAATTTTATTTTGCTCAGTTTTAAACTTTCGACAGGATTGTATTGTACTGCATATATGGCAGGCATAGGCCTCCATACACGTAATTATAATGAGCTGCTGTTAACGTACTGACTGACGTTTCTAGTCGTTTTATAAAATGCGTACCAACGGATTAATAAACAACAAAACAAATAAATAAAAAGATGCTCGGTATCTATTGGTTGATTAATAAGCCGATCACGAGATTAAGCCGGATAATACGCACTTATTCCCGCCATCCCCTATACATAAGGCAAACTTCTTGTTTTAATTGGGGTATTGACAGGCCATTGGTCTTAGTTGTCCGCAAAGGATCGCGGCGATTGTCACAGCCTTGGTTTGTGTCTATTACATCTGTAGTGTGGGAAAGTTTGTCAGCAAATCGTTAGTTTCCTCCGTGTACTCTTTCCCCTCCATCTATGAACCGACCGCTTCGATATATATAAGTTGAAGCATCTTGAGTGGGCCTTAAAACTCAATAACTCTTTTAGGAGAGAGTATCAGCTTTCAGAAATGAAAGTCACAAGGCCTTTCGGAAAAAATATTTAAAACCTGATGACCGATACTATCTGTTCTGGCAGAAATAGCACGCTAAAGTAACCTTTTTGCACGTTGTCTGAGATAAAGTAACATTTTATACCGCTCAACCTTTAGCTGGTGACGTATCAATATAATATGTAAAATTCTTGACTAAGACGTAAAATCCAATCAATCAATCAATCAATCAATCAATCAATCAATCAATCAATCAATCAATCAATCAATCAATCAATCAATCAATCAATCGCTCGGTCAGTAAGTCAATCAATCAATCAATCAATCAATCAATCAATCAATCAATCAATCAATCAATCAATCAATCAATCGCTCGGTCAGTAAGTCAATCAATCAATCAATCAATCAATCAATCAATCAATTGCTTTCCTAAGTTGGACAATCTAATTTTGAATCCTAACAGGGTCATATTGAGATAATATTAAAAAAATTAACTTGCTTTTAAAGCCATTTTTAATATTAATTACATGTGTATTAGCCTTGTGACACATAAACGATAAAAACTGTACTAAGGTATAGATTAGGATTTAGGTAATCCATAATGGGGTTGTGCTTATTAAAAAGAATATCGGTGTTTAAACGTTAAATACACAACTCTTTAAATTCGATAACAATTTAAAGAAAAACATAGCGCCGCTAAAACTACAGTACAGACCTGTCCAAAGTTTAACAAAAAGGGTAACGAATTACTGTCGAATTGACAGCTCATGATTTTCGGCCCTTCGTTTGCTTTATCCTGACAGCTTATCGACAGCTGCCGTCTATCTCTCAAGACAACTTTTCGGTCACTAGCTATCCTTATCTCGGCAGACGAGCTTCGACGCCTTTTCGTTAGCTCAGTGTTAAACTTTTGACATGTCTGTACTATGTACAATTCCGAGTTAAAACAAGAATAAATAAATTATTCGGATAACCTCGGGGTCGATCTACCCTTCATTGATTTTTGTTCGACAACACTTGTGTTTTCTTGTTTACGCAGTTATTTAACTACGCGGGTTTAAAATTATTATCAAAATATTTGAATTCGTTGGAAGAATCTGTTATAATCGTCATGTTGTATGGATAAGTGGTCCAGGAAGCCCAACTTCATGTCGGAAATAAGGGATTCTAGCTGTTGTTAGGGATTACCGGGAAACTCCTGTGATGCCGGAAACAATGGGGTGTGCACAAACCAAGAAGACGGCACAGGTAGGGATACAACCAAACGCAGTCATATTAATTAATCAATAAGTGTAAAACTCAGGTTAAAATCATATTATACCGTTATCTGATAAAATCAGCCTTCTGTTCAAGGAGAAATGTAATTGAAAAAGTGTTAACTAATGGAACTGGAAAGCAATTTATAAAAAACGGAAAAGATAAGAAAAAGCACATGTTAATAAATAAATACATAAATAAAAAATATATAAATCAATTTAAAGATAATTTATTCATGATCATAAAATCTTTTTATTTCAAGCATCCATAAGGTAAACGTTTATATACATACTGCTGGGGCCTAACTGAAAAAACCTCAAAATATTGATAAAAAATAAACGGTACAGTCCATGTTTAAATCGCGATCTCAAAATCAACATAAAAACTTTGAAAACTGGAAAATTAACTTAAACATGTGAACTTCTACCAGGGAGACGAGGTCGGGTGCTCCGGGATGATAATCTCCATCTGTCTAACCAGCTACACTTGCCTCCCACGTGTAAAATAAAACTGGAATGAAAAAATCGAACCTGAAACTAATTTATTTCTTTTCTTTTCTGGGTTCCACAAGCTGCGAATTGACACCCTCACCCCTGCGCAATTTTCTTAGAATCACAAAAATTAGAGCCCGAGAAATAAATGATTTGCAGAATATCATTATCTGTTCAAATTCGACTTCTGACACAGGAGAGATTTAACCGAGAAAAATATATAATGTTCGACCCGAGAGCCAAACCCGAATATTTCTTGACTCCAATCAATGTACATGTGTGTTTATTTATTTGTTTATGTCTTTGGATAACCTAAATGCTCTTGCAGTTTCTAAATGTTGGAGACATGATGATAAAACTTTTGTGACGCAACATGATTTATTTGACGTCACAAAGTTCCATTCTCTATTTTGATTTTACACGTGGCGGGTTAGGATAGTTTGAAAGAGGATGTGTATCCTTCCGAAGCACCCGTTCTCAATCCCAATTTCCTTGGTAGATGATTTCGTGTTTGATTTAATTTTTCAGTTTTCAAACTTATTTACTTTTGGATTGTGATTTGGACATGGATAGGCATGTTTGTGTTCCACGTGTTTAACTCAATTTGCAATTTTTCTCTTGATTGGGGCCTCAGATTGGTGGGTTGGGGGGGTTGGGGGTTGGGGGGGGGGTTTGAATTGGAAATGGGCAAGTATGTTTGTGTTTTACCAATGTGCATATGTGTTTTATGATTTGACTTGATTCCATCTCTCCTGCTGGAGAATGGGTCAAATATTATGATTTCATTACTAGCATTATTACGATTAAAGTTTTGCAACAAATTGTCTATGACCATGCAATATTTAAATGACAATATATGAATTCCCTTTTCTCTCAGATAAATTATACATGTTATGTCACTAATTTTAGTTTTCCTACACTTTTCGACCCTTTAAATATACGGGTGTGCCGAAGAAGAACGGAAATATCTAGATTGTATATATGCCAGAGGTCATCAGATAAGGTCCCATTCAAAACTACAAATCCATATACTTTCTATATATACAGCACAGATCTGTCGAAAATTTAACGCAGTGCAAACCGACAACTCATTGTTCGCTATATATAACTCAACACACAATGTATTTTAGTCAACTGATAATCCATCTCTAGGCTGCTGTTTGGCCACTAGCTATTCATATCTCTGAGCCACTCGGCAACCAAGCTCCGACTCCTTATAAGTTGGATCGGTGTTAAACTTTGGACAAAACTGTACTCTATACCCGTCTATAGACTTGACATTTCTGTAAAAGAGCTGCCGTAATTAATGCATATTTCGTGTGTTACTGTACGCATAACAATCCTATCTTATCTTCAAATCTATTACATATATATTCTATTGTTATGTATATTTTAATTTTTTGTCGGATTTTTTCTTTCACTTTCTGTCTCGTTTTCCGATTCACCTTTTATATTATTCATATATTTATTAAAGTCTCCTATTTTAAAATTTTAAACGTAGCGTGATTTTTAAATGTATTTAAATTTAAATTTTGATTGACATTATCGAGGTTATTAGTGACTAATTCGTAAACAAGTTAAAGTTGGTGACGTGCTGGTTTCTTCCTTGTTTTGGTGAAAATGAAAATAAACAATAAGCAACTAACAGTTGCCAAGAGCATAAGTTAAATTGGAGATACCCATTTTTATTCTCGAATAAAAAATTCATTTTGACTTAAAAAGCCTAAACAGTACAATGGAATTAACCTATTTTTAACTTCTGTGAATTTTTTAAAAATAAGTTTGATGTAAAGTATTATCATTTAACTTTTTTGAAAAATGGTTTTGTATATGGTTTACTATCTTGTTCTGATGATTTAACATTTTACAACAAATTATTGCCAAAAGTAAAAGTTATTTTATTTATTATTATTGTTTTTTTTTGTTTAGAAATTGTGTTTAAAGTTTATTTTCTGTTTAAATATGTTTGTAATAATAAACAACTTTCAAGGTTATGCATATTTTAATTTTTGAAAAGTGATGTGATACAGTGCTTACGGCAGTAGCGGATCATTAGTGCAATATTCACTGCTCTCCGAGAAAAACTTCGCTGCCGATTGTATGTTTTTGGCACTATCAATTGACATTTCTCCACTCTTTCAATTTATCATTAGATGATTAAAATCGTCCGACTATAAGTATGAGCAATCCACGCGTTTTGTATCCTATGTATTTACGTCAGTAACGAATCAATTTGTGAGTAGCGGATCGCGCTACCTAGTGTCAAGAAAACGATATACGATTAACTCAAAACATGATTAGTTTGAGTTTCCATCATTCAATTGCAAAAAATACTAATCATGAAACAATATTAAAGAATTTTAATCGTTATAGCAACATATGTCATGATTAAAATAAATAACAAAAACAAATTATCGCAATGTCCCTAATAAATTAAGTCAATCAACATTGTCTTAAATACAGAATTATAAAAGCAGTAAATGGCGAAGAAAATAAAATAAAATAATTGTACCTTATTTTACTTTATTAGTTATAAATATTATGACATACTCTTGTCCATGAAGATTTTATTTTGACAAGAACAGTATATGCATACAATGATACTTACTGGTATTGTACGCTGTATATCATAGGTCCAAAATTGTTACCAGACAAAAATATAGAACGGAATAAAACTTTAATTGTCTTAAACACAAAATATAGGGTTGGATATTAATGTATTTATTCAATATATTCTAATCTCATACAGATTATTCTCAAGCATGACAATTATGGCTTCTTTAAAATGCCCATTGATCTGGTCTTATCATAAGTGGCATGGCATGACAATGCCCCCATCTTTCTCATGGGATACTGGCCATGGAGGGAAGCTAGGCACTGGTTCTCCAATAGCCTTTGCATAACTGAACATAGCTGGATCTATCATTTTTCTGAAAGCTTCAGACAGCCCCATGGGTACATGCCATATTTTTCTTAGCCTTTCGAGAGGTCCCCTGTAGACAGCAGCTGATCCGTTATTGCCGTAATTGCACCCTGCATAAACTGGTTTATTTTTTATTGTCATGAAATGTTAAGCTCAATAAAGGTTTATGTCGTGAAAGAAGACATGTTAACGAGTGTAAAGAGCTATTGTAATCATTTCAAACTACCTTTGAAAGTATTAAACACGTTGGTCAAATCGAAAGATAGGTTTTGTAAATCACATCCATGTCGCTGAGACGCTTGTGACATTCGCATTAAAAAGCCGAGAATTTAAAAAATAGGACGTTTATCAACACAAATGAAACGTAGAATTAAGTAAAAATACCAGCTTTACAGAAATATATCCGAGTTTTATTGGTCTCTCGTAATGATATGGAAAGAATTAACTTTATTCTAAAAAATGATCCGCTACTGACTGAGATCCGCTACTGCCGTAAGCACGTTTTAATTTAATTCGTTTAATTTTCGCAAATAGAGCCATTTCAATATATGCGCACAGTCCTATTTTTGCGTGGTACCAATATTACAATCATTGAAAATGCATATCGAAATTATACAAAAGTTAAATATCCGCGAAAGTTTTATCTCGCGTCTTGTTACTTTCGCGAATTAACGTGAAAATAAATCAAACACCATAATTCCCCCATTCGTTTAGATGTGTTGGTTATGATAAATATTTTGAAATAAATAGTTGACCAGAGTTCAAGTTTATTTTTTGAAAAAAAATGGGGGTTTTAAATTTCACAATTTATGTTGTTGGTAACATTAAATATCTAACCTTTATGCATTTTATTTATTTAATAAGCAGGCTAATGTTCGTTACATTGGAGATTGTAACTAAATAGATATACACGACGAAACATGTTTATAATAAGAACAGTATTCATTCCCAATGATTCGTCACTTTAAATCGAAAATAATTTTATAATATTTTATCAACATATTCTTTCTGTCTTTTTGGTGTATTTCACGTTAAAATATTCAAGGGATCTCATCGTTTAAATTAGGCTCCATCGCAGTCAAGGTGATAGTGTGGTGATAGTGTGGTGATAGTGTGAGATAGTTTGTCAGTTAGCTTATACAAGTTTGGTGTCTTTATTTTAGGATTTGAGTTTTTCTTTAAGTCTGTCAAGAATTGGGCCTCTGAGAGCAATTGGTCAAATGTTCGTGCTTACGGGTAAAGTCGTCTCTCCCCGCCTCGGCCAATTTCTAATCCGTGAGAAAGTGTATTAGTTTGTTTGTCGAAGGTATGCGGTTTTTCTACGGTTCCCAGTACCATCCAAGAATTGACAACCACTACGAATGAATAAAAAAAATCTTGTCTGTGTGTAAAACCACATTACTTCATTTAATAGTAGTACATGAAAAATTACTAGATGCGTGACGTTTAAGACTTAAAATTTGTCTCTTACGCATGCTTAGGCATAGGTTACAGTTCGTCGTAACCATCACAAATCTCGGTCATCTTAATAAAATAATGTTGATTCAGATGATTGTACAAATATTGGGTGCAGTTGCACTATGACGTCAAACTAAGAAAATAATGACGGAAAGTCTGCAAAGTTCACACCTTGCATTTAAGACGAATTCATTCAATCTAAGCATACTTAGAACAGTAAATCCTCCATTTTCTAGAATAATTGCGACATTCATTGCAACGCAATTAATATGCCTCCAAAAAGAAGTAAAGGACATATACATGCATTTAGAGTGTTTAACCCATTTCTTCCGGTCAAACGTTTCTCAAAAACTACTTGACACATGCATATTCTTGATGCAACTTCATGGAAACAATATTTGGGTGCAGTAGAAATGCTATTGGCTACCCACATTTTGATCATCCACATGGTTGGGGCTCAAAAAGGGCTACGTTGGGTACCGTTGTGTGTGATATTTTTGTAATAACATTAAATTTAATAATAACTTGTTGTTTATACTGTTAGGAATGCAAAAGTTAAAAAATGTGATTTTGTACGCAGCTGACCCATTTTCCCAGTCACAGTCACATACATAGATCATCAAAGAGAAATGTCTGAGTAGGGTCGAGCATTTGTTTCCTAAGTCATTCTGTCATCATGTAATAAAACACGTGAACTATTAATCTCGGATAATCGTATTCATTTTCTTAGCTTCCGCCAATTTCCACTTAGCCCTACTTCACCTTAACGTCTGAAATCGTTTTGCACGTACAGGACGCACCTGACGAAAGTTTAACATTGAGCTAATGAAAAAGAGTCAAAGCTCGGACGTCTAGTGACCGAGATATGTATAGCTACTGCTAGAAGAACTGTCGAAAGAGGAAGCCGTTGCTAAAAAGCTTTTAAAATATATAGATCAAGAGGGGGTCGAGATTAGAAACTTATTCGGTGGTTAATGTTAAATATTCGACAGGACTGTGATAAAGGAATTTTAATCTGGACGGTTTGAGTGTCGAATTGTCATATGCTACCACTTAGATTTGTCGTAAGTTTAAGTATACGTAAAGGTCTAGGTCTGCGTCATTTGTGAATTATTTGTCCTCAATAAAATAAAATTCTATAAATAGTTTTGTGTATTGGATGTTGAATGTTAAGGCTCTGTATGAAACTGCCATATGAATGTTTACTATATCATTAAATCATCATTGAAACTTTTAAGGTTGCATATGAAAACTCCTTGAGCATAATCACTAGATCAGTACCAATTTATTGTCGCAATAGAATGCATAAGGGATGTGCTGAGAGGAAAATTTGCGAGAAGATGAATTTCTTGTATTAAATGAAACATGGAAATTCAGCAAATTGGGACCCTCAGTCAGTAAGTTGCACTCTTGTTATGCCCATAACTTCTAGGCAAATGAGCAAACCAATTTGGGTTAATGATATGGGTATCTCCCATCAACGTTGATGCTTTGCAAAAAAGTTTCGTAAAAAGTTCTTCATGGTTTTTGGATAGTTACTCCGGACAAGAAATGTCTAGACGAACGGACGGACTTTCGAATATTACAACCCTCTTTTTCTTCGAAAGACTGGGGATAAAGAAGGAATAATTCCTGAATTTATAACTTTAAAGGAAGACGTTAACGCGTCGATTTTACTTAGCCAGGGGATATACAAAATATGTATAATACAAGTATATTGTACACTGTACTAGAACATATAGTAGCGATGTGAATTTTGCTCCTTTGTTGTTCAGAACGTTTGTGCCTTTTCACCAACGTTTTCACTCGAATGGCATTTTTAGAAAGATTTTATTGTTTGTTGATGTTTTAACGATAAAGTTGTTTCTTTACTTATCTCAATTTATTGTTGTATTGTAAATTTCTTATAGCCCAACCATGTTGCAGAAAAATTGGCCTACGAAAAACAAAAGCAATTTAAGGTAAACAAGTGTGTCACCAACATTCACCTTACTGTTGAAATATTTGAGTTTTGATTTTTGGAGTGACACAATTTTCACTAATCAAGTTTCCACGTGTTTGTTTCTAACATTGATTTGCACAAGTTGAAACCTTGTCTGTAAGCAGAGATGTAGAAAATTGAGGCATGTTTTCATTAACTAAAGTTGTTGCTCATATTGACCTTTGTAATGCACCCAAGAGTGTCATGCCTGTAGTGACACGAAATATATGAATTTTAAGTCCTCGCTGAAAAATTATGTGACTTTTATTTTCAATGTCAAGACCTTGGCGAACGAACAACGCCGAACTCCCACAAGGGAAGCGAGCACTCTTCAAATTGAAATACCGCAATAATTTTTGAGAATTTCGTTCTTTATTTGCCATTAAAATACAAAATGCTATTTTCAATATGTATACTACTATGTAGATATTCATTTTACCATTTTAAAAATGAATTGACAAATTAAAATGGGTTACCAAAAGCTAACAACTGATTTGTAAGTTAAAATGATTGTAAATAGATTCATATCTGTTTTTACATTAAAAGCAAACCTATACATTCTTTGAGAAAACCAAACATCAAAAGTTTAGCAAACAGAAATTGATATACTTGGTGATCTATGGCTTAGCTTTTAGGGTCAGGTTTCAGTGAAATTTAGCGTCTATTGTGATATGTTAAACAATTAGAACTTTGTTGATGCGGAAGCAAACATTTCATTGGAATCTTTTTCTATTCTATATAGGACTGATCTATCATTTTGTCTAACCATGTGGTTGAGTGTTTGTTGGTTATTGTCAGATCTGGATGATGATCTATTTAAAAGTTAGTACCGATTTTCCGAAATTTAGAATGAAAAGAAATAATTTTTTCCAAGATTGAGATCAAACAGATGTTTTGTACCAAAAGGTGGTAAAACATTGATATTAGTGAAAAAATTATTGTGAGAAAGAGCAAAAAGCTTATTTTAAGGTAAAACGCCTAAATGCTTACGTCATGAATCAGAACATGCTCGATTCAATGATGTTTTTTGGACTGTGTCTTCGCGTACAGGTGCAAAAATATGGAAGAATAAAGTTATGAGGTAGTACAATGATGATAGAATATATTAAAATAGAAGAAGAACATGCGACAGGAAAATATGCACCTGGCAACAGCCAACGAAAGTAGAAACACGAAACAACATTTATAAGCTAATGATAAAATAACCGAAAAAGACAATACAAACCAAGCGCGTATTGGGACCTGGTTATAAAATAAACTTTGAACAAGCACTTTTGTAAATATATTGATGTGGATATGGTACTATGGTAGGGTCACCCAATGAACACGTATGGGAACCGCGGATTATAAAATTCCCGATTTTGTAAAGGCACTATCGAAATACATGGATATTGATATGGTTATAGTACTATTGTAGGACCCCCAAATCATCCTACTATTTATTGTGCAGCCAGTGCTCTATAATTGACTAACATTAAAAACAATAATGACGGGTAGGTCCGTCCAAGTAAAGGATGATACCCAAAACGCCGAGCTATCCGCCTATAGGATTCAAAATTTAAAAGTATGTTGAATACATATTGATAGTGAAAAAAATTAAAGCTACTATCATTATGTAAAAGTTTATATGGTAAAAATCTCAGTAAAATATTGCATTATATGTTTAACAAATGCAATCCATTTGTCAAGTCTCCGTAATACTCTATACAAAAATGGAACAAGTCATTGAAAATCAACACGTTTTTTAATAAATAGACATAGAGCGCATGCCTCTCCATTAAAAATATTTTGAATATAAAAACTATATTATTTTACTGTTGGATATGTAAAATATGGTTAATGGAGAGATATGCGCTGATACTGAATTTTGTAAAAATCAATGTTTAGAGAGATACCCCAATATAACCTCTTAATATACCGTTCTATACCCGTACTTGATATTAATAAACCCTGCGTGGTGTAGTGGGTATACGTAGGGACTACTAAGTTATACGTTGGTGGTTCGAATCCCAAAGTTACAATTTTATTTTTCAACTTATTTTATTTTAATAAAATATATATTTTACGCCTTTATTTCTTTTTTATCTTACTTGGTGTTAGAATTTAAATGCAATATTATTTATTTCTGCCACAAATAACATAATAGAAAAAAAGACATGCACGCATAGTTGTTTTATACATACAATATATATAACGATATTACAATCCAATTTAAGGCCACTTGTCATTTCCCGTGTGTTTCGTGTATGTTGAACACGTACTAGTAAACAAAATGCCAAAACATATTGAGTGCATTCGTCGCCCGAAGAAAGGCCATAGACGAAAAGTCGGGGTAGGTTTCATGTGTGATGAATGTCACTTGCTGCACAAAACTGAATATCATGAACCTGCGGTTGGTCGAATAGACTTGAAATCTGAGTGTATAGACCTACCCATTTTGAGTTGCGGCAAAAAATTGCCATTTGCCTTATTTGCAAAGAAAAGGTTTCCGCCATGAAACTTACACCAATTCAGACAAGAACTGGCATTTTCGTCAAACAAGGTATTCTTGTACCATCTGGTGTTCGCATATGCTGTAATCATTTATCTAGAAAAAATATATAACCTTCAGTAATCTTTGATGCTTCAAAGATGGAAAAAGTTTCATCAAGTCAACATAAATCGGAATTCATCGAATTATTAAACAATCTCCAAATAAGAATCCTTGATTGTAAAAGTAGAAAAATTGATTCCGATTATACAAATGACCTTTCTGATGATGACTGGACTTAGCATCTTGTAACAAAGGTTATATTAGTAAAGTCTACAGCACTAAGGTCTAAAAGCTTTGCGTTAGGGCTGCTTTTGACAAAGCTTCAAACTGGTCTTTACCATGAACTCTTAGCAACACTATGTGCTCTGAAAAATGCTCCACAGGTGTCAAGCATTTTTCTGAAGCACGGGTGGCTCTAACAACAGAGTTTCTTAAACGCCTTCTATCACTGATTTGATCTAAATACAAGTATGACGACCTAAATCGAAGTATTGTGCTATGAAATCACACTGTCAGCTTACACACATCATTATAAAAAAGGAAAAATGTTTTTCATATGCAAGGTATATATTTACACAGAGATTTATTTGTACTTGGCCTCGAAGTAGTGACGGGTATAGAGGCCTGAAAAGGGTTTAACCTAGTTTATTGCGTATATATTCCTATAGGCGGATAGCTCGGCGTTTTGGGAATCATTCTTTTGATTCCCTTAATTTTCGCGAATATTGTCATTTAATATATTTGCGTGCTTTTAATTTTGCGTCGTCTTATAATGCCAGTGAAAAAGTAAAAGTGAATTATTTCCAAATGAAGTATTAACGGATGCTTCATTTTCGCGTCTTGTATGTAAATTTTCCGATTCACAGTTTTCAAATAAAGAGATACAGTTCAATATTGTTATCTCGAACTCCACGGGGATAGCTGTATCAGGGGCGGATTCAGTATTTTTTTAAAGGGGGTGGGTGGCATGGGTGGGTTGAGAATTATATCAATGCTAGGGGCGAGCGCCTAAGGCGCGAGCTTCCAGAGACGAGGGGTCTATATATATATGGCACGTATACAGAAATGGGTTGTTATATTAACATATGGGGGTTCCAGTATATTTTTAAAGGGGGGTTGGTGGCATGGGTGGGTTGAGAATTATATCAATGCTAGGGGCGAGCGCCTAAGGCGCGAGCTTCCAGAGAGGAGGGGCTATGGCACGTATACAGAAATGGGTTGTTATATTAAAATATGGGGGTCACATCATTCAATAGCCCTCTCTCTTTTAAATTTTTCAAAGGGGAAAAAAATAAAACCGCCACTGTGTATATACATGTACATGTATGTATTAAAAACCTTTGGACCACCAATACCAACGGACTAAAATCGTTCTTGTTGCCTAGTTAATTATAAAGAGCTATTGATTTAGTGAAGAACTAATCGTTGTAACATGAAAATAATTTTCTCTTGCCATGTTGTTAACATTTTAGGCTACATGGGTCCAAATTTCTTTAAAAAAATCTTTTTTAATCAAAGAGCTCCTAAGAGATAAGATATTTCGTTTGCAGAAGAGGGTAACGCCGTGCAAGTAAAAAGATCAATATACATTTTATCGAAATATCATTTCTTATAGATCGAGTTAATATTCCCGCCAGCAATATAAACATTTTGCCCCCATGCGGCCCATGCTAACTGTGGGTGAATGAGGTGACTGAAATATCACTAGCCTAGTTTTGAATATCTTGCTGGATTAAATAGACATTTTTCGCAAAATGTTTGCCACCACTAAAATAATACGAGAGAGGGTTGACAAATAGTTCGCTTGTCGAATGTCGTTGGTTTTCTCTGAATATTCTTGTATTCAACATCATCTTGAAAGAACATTATTTAATCTCTCTCTTATAGAAGTTTTCGGTCTTTTCCTCGAACTGTGCCTTCATGGTGTAGACTTGAATTAATCATCATCATCATCATCATCATCATCATCATCATCATCATCATCATCATCGTCATCATCATCATCATCATCAACACCACCACCACCATCTGGAAATGTAGAACACATTATGCAAATTTTGGGCTGCATCTGGACTGTATTTTGGTTAAATTACATATCTTGTACCATGCATGGCTTGTACATTGGGTCATTGTATTGAAAAGCATTACACCTCAGTTCAATTTCATCTTCCTGTTGCCTTTAAATGCAAATCAAAGCCCAACCACTGATTCAATAAAGCACGCGATAACTGTCACATTAGCTTGTGGGCATGCAATAGTTATGACGTAACCAAGCATAAACATTCACCTCAGTATATAATTTTTATGTCACCTCTGTACAACCGTATAAATGGGGTCAAACATAATCATCTCTTTCATGTTTATTTGCATGACAAAAATGTAAATTGATTATGATCTAGGAAGAAAAAACTCCTTCTCAAGATATATAGTTTAAACATGTTAAAGTCGTCGATAAAGGACCAATAGATAAGCACTAGGAAGTGAAATTTAAAATTTCAATTTATTTATTTATTCTTTAAAGTCTCAATTTAAAGTAGGTATTCGTTTTTAAACTGTGTTGTAAAATAATGTATAAGTATTTAAATTATAAAATCGTAAAATATATGTGATTTTAAAAATATAGGTCTTATATATTACGACTCGATTAATTTTGAATTAAATTTTCTAACACACTATGAAAGGGGCATGGATGTCTGAGCGGTTTAAAGCGCGCGCTGACGGATTTCGGAGTGGCACACTCAGGACATATCCTAGTTTGAGAAAATTTGTCATTTCGTTTGCCGAAGGTCGATGACTTGCTTCGGACACTCCGATTTCCGAACTGACCACCTCGATATAAGTAAAACAGATCTTTAAACGCCTTATTACTCCACCCTCTCCACTTTCCTTCCTCACGCAACGCTATGACGCGAACGACAACGTGTTTTTCAAAAGCTTACCAGTAGCAAATTAAAGTAACCAAAAACATGACCCTCCCCCTTTAAAAAAGACCATTTGACCACTGATGACAAAAATCCGGATTTGGAAGGTCAAGCAAACAATTCCTGTCCAAACCATATTCCCAAATGCAAAGAAAAAACTTTGAAAACTGGCAATTTTATTTTTAAAATCGTGAACTTCCACCAGAAAAATGAAGCTGGGTTAGCACTGAAACAACTCCTAATAACGTTCCGCGCCTAAGGAAGCCCAGTCTGCCTAAGGAAGCCCAGTCTGCCTAAGGAAGTCCAGTCTGCCTAAGGAAGCCCAGTCTGCCTAAGGAAGTCCAGTCTGCCTAATGAAGCCCAGTCTGCCTAATGAAGCCCAGTCTGCCTAAGGAAGCCCAGTCTGCCTAATGAAGCCCAGTCTGCCTAATGAAGCCCGGTCTGCCTAATGAAGCCCAGTTTGCCTAATGAAGCCCAGTCTGCCTAATGAAGCCCGGTCTGCCTAATAAAGCCCGGTCTGCCTAATGAAGCCCAGTCTGCCTAATGAAGCCCAGTCTGCCTAAAGAAGCCCAGTCTGCCTAATGAAGCCCAGTCTTCATTAGGAGTTGCTACTTAGCACCTCTTGTATGTAACGGCAAATGTGTGTGCAGTATGGTGGTTCAACTAGTACTGTTGTAGACATGAGTGACTGTCTCAATTATTATGCAACCAAATAATTCCAAAATCACGATCATAAAAAAACATCAAGTGTGCAAACACACGTTTCAATGTCTAAAATATCGACCTCCTATATCAAGCTTATCTGTCAAGTTGCAATTGATTTCCCATACTTCCAGACCAAAGTCTATCCAAATACACCTCCTGTAAAGAAAACGTTTAGGCCTTAAAATATTATCAATGTGTTTCCGTTCACCCAACCGACCCTAAATTGTTCGATGTATGTCTTCCCTATTTTATATGACAATATTTTGATAAGCAAGGCTAAAGTTTGCACCCTTGCCCCATATGATTAATGTAAATAAATAAATAAATAAATAAATAAATAAATAAATAAATAAATAAATAAATAAATAAATAGATAAAAATGCCTACCTATACCGACACCCGTTTTTATAAAACTTTTAACGGAAACACATATATTTTTTCCATTGGCCTTATACTATTTTAATATGAAATTTACATTTATTGATTTTATTCGATAACGTATTGAAATCAACCAGGATGTGTACTTAATCCAGATGTTTACTTTTTAAGACCATAAATTCGAATTATCTTCCGGAATTTATTTCATTTGTGGTTTTGAATTCCATTAGTGAAATGTACATGTATATGCCCTTACACTGAATGTATGAGAAATTCATTAATTTTGTAAACAACAACTATGGGGTCCAGAAAGAAAAGGGTAAGTGATTTTGTATATTAAAATATAGTAGCGATTTGGCTATTTCTTTCTTTTGCTTATCAAAACTATGCAAATAACTGTAATTACATTTTCCAATATAAAAAGGCAATGTAAGGTTATTTGGACAATTTTAAAACGGGAAATTTTCGAAATAGCCATATTTGTGTGCATAACAACACGCGATAAAAAAATATCATGGATGTATTTCCACGTTCGTTTTATTTTCGCGTAAATTCGTGAAAGTAAAATGAAATTATACAACTTTTATGAACAATTTCGGCGTTCATTTCTTTATATTTACATTTTGTCTGTTTTCTGTCGTCTACACAAGGTTTCAGAGCAATTGCGTTCATATCGGCTATGAACTGCAAGATCTACCTTTGTGACGTCACGGGAATTCCATTCGCAACAATCGGCGTATGAATACACAATATGAAATACACAAAACCGGAACTATTTATTGATTGTTTGCATAATTGTGATTATTTATTACCAAAATAATTGTATTTAATAAAAAATTGAACAATTTAGTAGAAATTTTGTATGCAATTTGTTGTTTTTTCCACGCACTATTTTGTCCTAGAATTTCTGGCGCCAAACTGCACAGCTGATCAGTTGGATCTGCTGTTCCATCAGCTGTTCTGTTAATCGAAAATCGTTGTTGACAAAGCGCGGAATTAAAATTTTCTAAAATGATTTTGAACCAAGAAAAAGAAAAGAAAATAGTTTTAAACGTAAATATAACAATTGAACTGTTTAGAAATGCGGTTCATAGTCGATATGAACGCAATTGATATGCAAGGCAAACTAATCATAACGCGCTAACGCGCGTTATTCAGTTTGCTTTCATATCAATTGCGTTCATATCGACTATGAACCGCATTTCTAAACAGTTCAATTGTTAATTAAGATTTTCGTGAAAGGTACATAACGTAGAATAAAACTTTAAATTTTTATGAATATTTTTTTTCATTTGCATCGATCTGCACCGGGCATCGTCCGACTACGCGAAAATAAAGCACGGGAATATATTGCAATGGCGATTCTCGCAAAAATGAGCCGACACATTGATAGTATATTAGTAGTGTTATGCCCGTATCAAAGTAAGGCGTATAATCATTTAAACTTGTCAATTATACCAGTAGCAGTGAAACTTAATTTTAATGCAATGTATCATATCACAGTGTGGCATTATATAAAAGGTTTCGGTGAATAAAAGCATAAAACAAACATGGACTTTGGTTGGGAATTAATCGGAAAAGGAAAAGTTATTGAGGGACAATATAACAAGGTTTTTCTGTATATGATTTCTCGTAGGTATAAAACGCTAGGTAGTCGGAATTAGCATTGGGTAGGTCTGCTCCAAAACTAAGTTGTCAAATAGAACAAGTTGGCTTTAGATAGGGGCATCTGATGCAAGTATCTTTGTCAAATATTCGTAACTCAGTGTAACTCTATGTAACCAAAAAGTTACCTTTGTAACCCCGTAACCTAGCCAAAAATAAATTGGGTTTTGATAAAGTTCCGATTTCCTTCTATATTATCATTGTAACCTTTGTAACCGTTGTAACCGTGTAACCTGGCAGATTTTTGAAAATTTGAAAATAATTATCTGTAACTCGGTGTAACTCTATGTAATCAAAGAGTTACCTTTGTAACCCGTAACCTAGCCACACAATGAAGTTGGTTTTGAAGAAAATCACATTTGTAACCATGTAACAAGTTACAAATGCTGATACTGCGTTTTTGCACACATAATTGGATATATATGACAAATTTATACATTTCTTTTTCAATTTGTGATCTTGGTGTTATTTTGTTCTTAGATACATTCTGATCCCAAGCTGCTTAAAATGTGATTTATATGAAGATCTGCTCTAAAATACGTTGTCAAATGGAACACGTTCAACTTAGGTAGTGGGTATCTGCTCTCAAGTTTACTTAAGATTAGACGGGGACATTTCTCTCTCACAATACTTTGTCAAATGAAACAAATTGGTTTTAGCAGCAGAAATCTCTGCTCCAAAAAGACTTTGGCAAATAAAACAAGTTTGTTTTAGATTTATGAGGGGGTCATATTGTCGCTTAATTCATGGAGTTTTTTAAAAGCGTTATAATGACACCATTTAAAATGCAATAAATATGTAAGTAGACACATACCCATGGATGTGAAGTAGAATTGCTACGTTACGTGTTAAAGAGTAATTTATTTCTTGACAAAATAAAGCAAAAATTATAAGTGAGCAATTTTGCTTCCGTTATTTATTCTTACAAAGAAAGCTAATCAACCATTTGCAGATGTCCATGTTCATGGTAATGAAAAACCTAGAGACTTTATCTATAAAAATCAAAATGAACGGAATAAGAAAGAAAAATCCTTTTTTCGATATCTGTATTATTTTTCAGACAAGATGGCATTATTTGATAGTTATTGTCCCGTTGTCAAAATTATTGTCATTTCACATGATTGAAGCCATTATTTCGGGTGGCAATCAATTTTCAAAAATATTCTTAACACCTCATTACCCAAAATATCAATCATTACAATTTTTTTTAATGTCACTCAAAAAAATAAATTTTAAGGAACAGACAAAATAAGTGATATGCCTGATAAAAATAACAGATTGTTCATTTTTCTTGCCTGGTCATACATCAGATTACCCAATTCAAATTAACAAGCGATTTGAAAGATTAAAAATTCAAAAATGTGTTATTCAGATTCGAGTCTGTAATCCGGATCATTAGCGAATGAGATTAGAGTAATTAATATTATTATTTACCTCAAAATATCTATTCTGTCTTGATGTCAACAATTTGTCTGAAAATGGAGTTATTTTGATGACAGTTTAAATAAATGTGTATTTGTGTCGATTGTGCCTTATTTGAGAAAGAGTACCGGTGGTCAAGTGGTCTAAAGCCCGCGCTAACGGATCTTCGTCAGTACCTCTAATCGCCTAGGTTCGAATCCCACTGGGACAGAGCCTAGTGTTAGAATGTTTTGTATGTGGAAGTTTGGTGGTTTTCTAAAGGCATCCCGGGCATACAAAACACACAGCATCCCTAACCGATTAGATTATTACCCCACTCGGGTCCGGTCCTAGTGTAAGAAAAGTTGTAAGTTCGCTATCAGAAGGTAGGTGGTATTCTCAGGACACTCCGGTTTCTTCCATCATCCCTGAAATAACTAATATATTTGAGAATTTTGACGGGGTCATAAAACCACATTACTCATTTTTACACGATATATTTTTTCATGCTGCCAAATGTCTGTACAAAGTCGGGTGACATGTTGATAATTGTTTTGCTCAATATGCATGTATTTTTTTTTATTTTAGTTATCTGTTTAAGGTAAAATTCTTTTGTTTTGAGAAATGAATTCATTGACGTTCGCGTTTTTAATTTGCTTGTTTCCATTATTTTTGGGATTGTGATTTGAATATGAACTTAAATATGTTTGAGTTTTGTTAATGACGCATGTGTGTCTGTCCGTGTACTTATCCAGCTTATACATATGGTTGTTACTTTTTGAACAATGGACAGTGCTAAATGGGCTCAAGGATATAGTATCTTAAAGAAGAACCCTGACCAATTTCAGACAATTTGCAAACTTTACTTTTAATGAATGTTTTATAATAAACATCAAAGACTTTACAATTAAGATTCTTGAACAACCATTTATTAATGCCAAACAATGTTACTTGGCATGGAATGCATTAAGATGTATGGAATATTCCAACTAAAAGAACATCTCCAATTTAACCAAAGATAGAAAGCTACTTGGTCCACATTTTATCTGTAGTAATGGTAAATCACACATTTCTATGACAGGACCTCGGCAGCCAAATGATCTAAGCTTTGGGTCACTAATCACAGTCCTCTGACTGCATAGGTTCAGATCCCAGGCTGTATAAACCCTAGTGTGAGAAAGTTTGTAAGTTCACTTGCAAACGTTCGGCTATTTTCTCCGGACACTCCGATTTCCGAGGCTCCACCATCCCTTAAGTGACTGCCTTGAAATAAATGAAATAACCTTTACTTGGGCATCCATTACTCCATTCCGCATCGTTGTGACTTAGGAAAATGCAAAAACATTTTAGAAATAACAACATATTCCAATAAACAATGGTAACAATATCATAGTCAAAAATAGCATGAGAAAATTTAAAGAGTCATTATTTACATTTTTTAAATACACGTTTTTGAAGATTATGAATGCCGAACTGATACACGTTGTCACTAATTCAACATAAAACAATAAAGTATTCTATTAATCCGACATATTATCCATATCTTAAAAATATTCCGTGGTAATCTATTCTGATTTTAACTTAAAATCACTTTCACAGATCAATGGATTGAAAAAAATCGATTTAAATAAAGAAGATTAAAATGATCCTTCATTGATCCGAATAACTTTTATTGTGTTTTTACTTCAATGTGAATTACAGTACAAACCTGTCGAAAGTTTAACACCAAGTTAAGGAATTAGTGTCCAAGCGGCAGCACTACTCGGTTCTTGGTTAGCTACATTTCAGCAGCTTTTCTGAATCCAAAAACTATATTTACCTTTGCAGATTTTCAGTTAATAGTTATTCACAGTTCAGCTTCAATTCCTTTTTGTTAGCTTAGTGTTAACTTTAGAAGGTCTGTACTGTATATATGCTAGTTACAATTAGTTCCACATATCAATCAGTAAGAATGTAATTTTTAAATCTATCAAACAATTGTTTCTACAGTACAGGCTTGTCGAAAGTTTAACACTGAGCTAACGAAAGGCTTAAGGAGTTGAAGATGGACTTCCGAGTGCCCGAGATATAAATTCTTGTAGCCGAAAAGCTGTCGGGAGACAGCAGCCGTCAAAAATTGTTAAGATATAGTTGACGACGGAGTTAAGCTACCAGATATGTAGCTAAGTGTTAACCTTTCGACAGGTCGATATTCGTATGTGTCATCCGTGTGAAAATGTTGTCTCGAAGAAACCAAATGCTCACTCTTGTTGTTTGAACGTTCAAAGTTATAACAAAGGAAAACTTAATATAGATGTACTAAACTTTAACATTTTATAGTACATGTACTGTTATTTAAATTTCTCATATTAATTACAAAATATATTAATACGATGTGTCAAGCGAAAACCATACTTATTTCATTTTGTGACATTTTAAAAAATTACGTCAGAAAATGGCGGACGTTTTCTCATGAACGAAAACACCAGTTGTTATAACGATTTATCACATATCCATTTAATCTTACTATAGCAATACACTGTTTTTCCAGCTATGTGATATGGAAGTCTGTATCACACGCGTGTGTGATACAACATTCCGTATCACCATAGTAACCGGAACTCCTTTTAGGGGATTTCCCTTTTCCGACAACAATAATATGACGTCATTATGTGATACGTAATGACAAAAATAATATGACGTCAAGATGTGATACATACGTCATGTTAAGTTTGGAGAATTTACTCGAGTTGGGAGAATCGCGGACGATGTTAAATAATTTTGTAAAATCTATGTTTGTTTTTTAATTTTTTCCAGTGTTTACGATGGTATTAGTAAAATGTTAACCAATGATGGGTAAACGAAGAGTTATCTCTTGTTTTTAATTACTTCTTTAGCAGTTTTTCCAGTCAGGTATCAGATTTTTCGAATCAGATCAAAAATCAATATGAAATACTGAGTTGATTGTGAATTCTTTGACAGATTAAGCCAAAGAAAGCTTTTCATTTAGTTTGGTAGGGCATGTGATAAATACAAAACCACACATAAGTGGTTTTCTGACGTAGCTTGATCGCACTCGTTTATTGTGCGAACGCATACATTACACTCGTGCGCAGAGCGCACTCGTGTAATGTATCCGTCCGCACAATAAACTCGTGCGATCAGCTACGTCAGAAAACCACATATAAGTGGTTTTGCGTATTTACTACATTTAATCTCGAACTGCTGTTGAAACTACAGAAATCCATTATTAAATGCGGGAATCTATCATAAAAGCTAAATTGTAAATTGAAGAAATAAAATAATGTCAAATATTTTCTCAGATGTTGTGACGTAGCATAAATCGTACACACCGTCAATATAGTTTTTGAAATGTACATTAATCAGAAATGGTTATAGTTTGAGTTGGAACAAATCTCTTATAATCGTTTGCCTGACGTGTAACATACAACTTATTTATGAACCACTGGATATTAGAGTTGAGTTGAGTTGAGTTATGGTGTTTAACGTCCCAGTCAAGAATATTTCATTTATATCGAGACGTCGCTAGCTATAGGCGAAGGTGCGGAAATTTTGCCTGTGCGTTGCGCTGATGGCATTATACAGCAGAGTTCTTTAGCGTGCCAAGCCCACCGTGACACGGGACCTCGTTTATTTTAAGTTCCTATCCGAAAGAACCGTGACTTTCATTTCGTAATGCCGAGTGCTTGGCGAAAGAACATTCACTACCCACTTTCAAGTCTTAGGTCAGACCCGGCCGGGGATCGAACCCACGACCTTCCACTTACGGAGCGAGAACTCTACCAACTGAGCTACCGCAATGGTTCACTGGATATTAGAGATGGTTGAGGTCCCTCTATGCAATGTTACTGTGGCCTGTCTAGGGTTGAGAATTTTATGTTTGGTGTGGTCTATATATACAAGTGTATATGTTAGATTTTCTAAATTTGCTGTCTTTTTTGACTGCGTTATGATTGATTTGGAATTTTGTCATGTTTTTGGTTGGTTGGTTGCGTTGGCTTGTATCGAGTGGTTTTTTTAAATTTTTTTGTGATAAATTGTCTCATCAGGGCGCATATCTCTAAACATCCGTATTAAGGAATTATCTCGATCTGTACTCTCAACTGAATTTTTCATCTTGACTAAAAACATTAAAAAATCACTAAGCCATTTTAACAATATTCACAACAAATAGTTATAATTTGCAACGATTTTTACATAGAATTCAGTGGGGTGGGGATGGGGTGTTACAAAGCTAGTCTCCCTTTTGTACCCCATTATGCATTTAATTACGTGAAAATTCTAAAATATCATTTTTTCATAGAACTGTTAAAGTTTCATTCTGTCATTTCAAGTTTTTTTCAGACAAAATGAAAATTTTAATGGAGGGAAAAATAGACGTCTTTCCTGTTATAATTATAAAAGGTAGTCTTATTAATTATAACAATAAAAATCAATACAAAATAAGATAACATATTTAAATTATATTTTGGACAAGATTTGAACAACGATACACGTGTATATCTCTATTTAAGGAATCACAATCAATGATTTTTCAAAACGGGTCATTGATTGTGTATTGCATTCAATAAACCCACGACCATGAAATGTTGTCTGTCATATAACCATGAACTCTAGACAATTCGACAAGTTTCGGTTTACATTTTAACTGCATAACTGCTAAACGACCCGTTCAAATATAGGCAAACAATATTTACCTGTCAGCTTGACCTTCAATTTAAATATTTATTATGGAATACATTTATGCATATAGGAAACGCAAATGTTGATTTCAACTCCATGATTTCAAAATGTAAACGTGTATATTGTGTATGCATTAACTGCCAGTCCTAAAACTACCCATGTATTGGATGGATCCACCTGTATGCAAATTTCTTAATGAAAGGTCAGATTGACAGGTTAATGGTGTTTTTTGTATGATACATTCTAAAACATCGGGTATACACAAAATACTGCCATATATGTTACAAAATGTTTACTGAAACGGTGTTTTAAAAAACTGATACAGTTTATTTCATATGGATTGAACCAGAGACATATATTTGATATACATTTGTTTACAAACGGTTACCATGGTTATGGAATATAAATTTTATTTCTTGAGTTGACGATAATGCTGATAAAATGTAAGGTGAGTTTGTCTATAAAAATTATGATTTACAAGTACCATGTTTCTAGCTACTTGTATGTGTGTCTTTTGGGGTTAAGTGGTCTCTTGTAATTGAGAACAATGTCAAGTTGTGTGTATAATACAGACCTGTCTAAAGTTTAACAAGCTAACGAAATCGACAGGTTATCTCGGCCCCGCGGTAGCTATATACAGTACAGACCTGTCAAAAGTTTAACAAGCTAGCGAATGCGGCAGCAGCTTGTCTCCGCCCCACGTTAGCTAAATGTGTACAAAAATACTGGCCTGTCGGAAGTTGAACAAGGTAACGAAATCGACAGCATTACTCGGCCCCGCGGTAGTTGTATAAATACAGACCTGTCGAAAGTTGAACAAGGTAACGAAATCGACAGCATTACTCGGCCCCGTGGTAGCTATATAAGTACAGACCTGTCGAAAGTTTAAAAAGATAACGAAATCGACAGTTTATCGCTATGTACAGTACAGACCTGTCGAAAGTTTTACAAGATAACGAAATCGACAGGTTATCTCGTTCCCGCGGTAGCTATATACAGTACAGACCTGTCGAAAGTTTAACAAGCTAGCGAAATCGACAGCATATCTCGGCCCCGCGATAGCTTTATAAGTACAGACCTGTCGAAAGTTTAACAAGCTGACGAAATCGTCAAATTATCTCGCCCCCGTTTAGCTATATTTATAGAGAACATACCTGTCGAAAGCTTAACAAGCTAACGAAATCGGTAGCTTATCTCGGGCCCGCGGTAGCTATATACAGTACAGACCTGTCGAAAGCTTAACAAGCTAACGAAATCGGTAGCTTATCTCTGCCCCACGGTAGCTACAATGTATATACAGTACATGCCTGTCGAACATCAAGATAACAAATTAGTACCGTTTATTTCGGCCTCTAGTCAGCTACATTTCAACAGCTTTTCGGCAGCTGTTGTCTATCTCTCGACAGTTTTTCGATCACTTCCTATCCATATCTCGGCGACTCAGCCGAACGTTGACTACATTTCGTTAGCTAAGTGTTAACTTTCGACATGTCTGTTACTGTATAAGTAGCTCTTCGACAGTTGCTATGTGTCCCTGACAGCTTTTGGTCACTAGCTATCATACCTCGGCTACTGGCTAGTCGAGCTTAGACACGTTTTTCGTTGGCTGATCGGTGATATATTTTCGACAGGTCTGTATGTGATATAGATAACGAGCCCAGATATATACCAACTGTTTTAACAGTACTTATTCACAGTGAAAACAAATACATGTAATTGCTGGTACGAAAACTTCAACTAACTAGAATAACCTTAGCAAAAAGTCTTCGATGGAAAGACTATTCCATTTGTATCCTTAAACTAAAATTTCATATTTGACTAGAAAAACATAGCCTAACACGACGGTATTAGGTCATTTGGAACAATTCTCTGAAACACAAAAATTAACAACGCATTTTATGGGATGGGGTTTGCAAAGGAAAGTCCTTACGTTTTGTACATGTAATTAGGACTGCATTTTTGTGAGTTTAATTGTAGACGTGGCGTAATGCGCATCACAGTACATATTATGATGCAGATGTCTTACGAATAAAATTAAACAATTCAATATATAAGTAAGAAAATGTATTATGAGTGGAGATTTGGATTTTTCCACTCCCCGGCAAAGCCCTGTCACTGATAGTCAGTATGGAATGGGGGATACCGTAGTGCTCGGAGAAACATCCTACCTTCGGCAAACGAACTGATAAACTTTACAACACTGGGATCTTTCTAGATTGAAATTGAACATAGCTGATTAAAGACCCTAACCCATACTGGTGGTTTAAATACTAGTAGACCGTTTGATCACTAAGGCCTGGGTCCTAGCAGTTCCCTATGGAAGGCCTGGGTCCTAGCAGTTCCCTATGGAAGGCCTGGGCACTAGCAGTTCCCTATGGAAGGCCTGGGACGTCCTAGTAGTTCCCTATGGAAGACCTGGGACGTCCTAGCAGTTCCCTATAGAAGGCCTGGGACGTCCTAGCAGTTCCCTATGGAAACGCTTAATTAGTGCAATAAGTTGTCATTTATAACAAACTATCACAATAATGTAAACTACCTTCAAAATATATTTGAGTTCATATTTAACATAAACGGACACCTACATGGTATACCGAATGGTTTGAGAGAGAGAGAGAGAGAGAGAGAGAGAGAGGTATGTTACATTCTTAAAAATGTGGTGGATATAAGTAATCTTATAATAATTCTACAATCAAGTTGTGCGTTCTTGATTCTTCTGGACTGAAATTTCATAACCAGTTGTGTGTTTGTCTTTTCTTTGTCTTTCTTCTTTTGGCAGTTTCTGGTATCGTTTTGTGTCCTTAGTTACGATGTCTGTCGCCAATTACATGTTCGCATCTTCTATATTCAAATGGAAAATGAAACTGAATAAATCTTCTTCATTTTTTTATGAAAGAAATTAAAAATAAATAAAAGATAAAAAATAAGATAATATAAAATAAATAATGAATAAATACTGAAATAAATACGATTGGAAACATCCCGAAATTGAGACAAATTTAACAGACAAACTCGTAAATTGTATATTGTAATTCACAGACAATATAAGTGCGTAACTGATTTAAACACTAGTAAGTTTAAAAATTTTAAATTCATTTATTAAAATTTATAATCTCTGAATGCACACGGTCTTTTCCTTTTGTATGGAATGATTTACACCTGACGTAGTTGTTCAGTACAGACCTGTCGAAAGTTTAACACTGACCGTCGAAAAGGACTTAAAGCTTGACTGCTGAGTGACCAAGACTTGGATAGCTAGCGGTAAAAAATTGTCGAGAGCTAAATAGTAGCTGCCGAAAAGCTGTCAAGAAATAGCTAATGAGAAGCCGAGATGAGCTGCCGATTTGGTACTTTGTTAGCTTAGTGTTAAACTTTTGACAGGCCTGTACTGCGTATATTTACAAGTATCAATTAATTCCACTAGGTATAATTAAATAATCCTTACATCAAGATAAGCACTGACTTACAGACAGTAAAGACCTGTTGAAAGTTTAACAATAAGCCAACATATTAACTAGTACTGAATAAGCAGCTAATTTCGCTCCCGTGTTAGCAGGAATTCGGCAGCTGATTACTACCTCTCGTAACCTTTTGTGCCACTAGCTATCCATATCTCGGCCACTCAGAAACCGAGCTGCAAGCTCATTTTCTTTACCTCAGTGTTAAACTTTAATTTTGACAGGGCTGTACTGTATTACAAGAAGAATGGGGCATTATCCAAGACACACGTTTCTCATTTTTCTGTAAAACTGTCACATTACAAATATCAATGTTACGTAATTTAACTGTAAGACTATTATGCACATAATTTTTTTTTGAAATTTTTTGTATTGAAATTTATTAAAATTACAATTCTTCGTTGTGTATGCACGCACTTTTCTTAATTAAAATATGTTAAAATTGGAATTCTTCATTTTGTAGGTAAATTATGAATACATTGTTATGTTTTAATAATAAATGTAGGAACAAGCTTAAAACTACGCAATATCAATATTCAATTTCTTTATTTTATTCCATAAGTTAATAACAACGTATTGGATTTACAATATACATAATATCGTAATACGAACAATGTTCGGTGAGCAGTATATGTAGAATAAACAAACAGCAGTACCAAGAGAGATAATAAATATAAAGTTCTAATATTCAAAACATTGTCAAGAAATTTTGCTAGATTACATAATTGTTTGAGATTGCTGATACTGAGCAACTGTATGTTTGAACATGCTTGGTATGACCCAGTTCTATGGTTTAATAAATTGTTTTTAGTATAAGTATATGTTTTTCACTCCAAATAAAATTATATTCTTCTTCAAGTACACAATTACAAAATATACAACAACTTTCATATCGTTATTTTTTGTTATTATAACGACCTATTTCAAAAGACAAACAATGAGAAAATTACATAAATTAAGACAATTTTTTGTAATAGCTTGGGATAGGCTTACATTAATAATATTGTTTAGTAAAATTTTAGTTAAAAATCTACATATTGAAGACTTTGAAATGGTTTCGAACATGAAGTATAAATATTGTTTACAAGTGACTTCAAGCCTTTGTCTAATTTTTCACAAAGCAACATCTTTTTATTATACCAAATGTGGCCAAGACCAAGAGACCCAAGCCCCTTCTTTATAAAATTTTATAGCATTGGATTATGGGTCAGTACCGGTATACTGGATATTGGTATTATGATTCTTATATGAAACGTGCACACTAAAATACTCGAAAAGATATCCGACACACATGAAATGGTGTTTGGATCAATCCTCGAGATGAATAAGACCAATTGACTCGTCGAGAGTAGCTGCAAATTTTTTTGATATCACGTAAAGCACTTTTCAACCAACAAACCTTAGATTTATTCAATAGTGAGTAATATATCTAGAGTACCTGCATAATGTTACCCTGTCGTGTTGCTGGTTGCTTACATTCTTCAGATTCACTATTACTAAAGTGTCATATACAATTTTTAAATTTTATCATAAAATACATTCATAAAATGATATATGAAAGAAGTATTGTTATTTTATTCATTAATTTATTTTATAAATCTTCAACTTTGCCGGATAGTATATCAATTAGATTAATTGGAACTGTGACTTTGTTATTGGCTTCAAACATCTTCTATCACAGAACTGTATGTGTTTCTGTCTCTTCACTACTTTATCAATATCGTCTTCATCACTTTGTTGTGTTAGGTGCTGTTGATAATATAACATTTTGAGTAGCTATATAGTGTGTCAGAAAGTAACACAATACTATCACTTAATAAAAATAATACAACACTCTATGTTTTTATTACACGTATTATGACATTTTACAACATGGTTGTATATACTGATGATAATGTCTACTGTGAAAAAGTTAACTGCACAATATAAATTTATATAAATAGATGTGCACAATAGTATAGTCCTCAAAAACCCCAATCAAGGAATGCATTACGCTCATTTTTAATCCATATTTCATTTGTTTTATTGTTGTAAAAGGTTTTAAAGGATACGCTAAGTGTTAATTAATTTTGACAATGGTTTAGTTTTATGTAAAGTTAACAGCATACACAAAATTCTCAAAACCTATAGTCCCTCAATTCAAAGAAATGCTCAAGAACTACATGTATAATGTATGATAAATTCGATCAGAAGTTCATATTCAACCTGTTTTGTTCGTTAGTATTAAACGTTATCGCGGCCATGGTATCTATGAAAACCTTCATTTGCAAATTATTAATTACTCTATGCAATAAATTTTAACGTTTTAAATGCCTTTATTCTAAAATTAAATGTACAAAATTTTTTATTGATTTTTTAATGAAAAATTGCTATTAAAATCCAATAAAATATATATGGCAATGTAAAAACTTAAATAAATTTGACAGAAGTCTTTCAAACATTTTTGTAATTATTTTCTTTATATTTACAATATCTATGGTTTCTTTTACATAAATCAACATAAGCGGTATATATTTATTAGTGTGAGAGATATTTACAATATAAACTATGTGGTTGTTATGCATAATTAAATTATACTTGGTAATATTTATAATAATTTTTTTGGAATAATTACATTGATAAATTACTAAATCCCTCTTTCTCACTGTTATGAAAATATATGGTGAAATTGTTGTCATTCTTTTCTGAATTGTTTTAGTTTGTTTTTTACTACCAGTAATGTCATTTAACAAACTGTATCTAGCGATAGCTGAGTATCAAAAGATTTTGCTTTATTAATTATAATGTTTAAGAAGTCATTCAAACTTGATCAAATTAATTATAGACTTAAAGATATTGAACGACTAGTCTTATCAGAGGCCCTCAAAAGTTTTATGGTCGCCATCACAATTTTGTCGATGAGTATGGTGTAACTGTATCCATAAGTACCCTAGATATTTTTTACATCCCATAATTCCATATTACTTTTATTCTCGAAGTTGTGGGTATACAGTAACTAGCCAGACAGGAGGTGCTTACACTTCTGAAGCACTTAAGTCCACTTCTCTGTTGGATGTTTTTATCTTGATTTGCACGTTTCAAAGGTTTTACTTTTCTTTCGGGATTGTGATTTGGACATGGATCAGTATGTTTGTGTTTGAATATTACTTCAAATATATTTATTTAAATTAATAAAAGAAAATTTTGAAAACAGACATACAAATTTCGAACAACACCTAAGAATATCTCTGCATCAAAAATATCCAGCATATGAATGACGTCCCATAGTACCGGGTCTATTTTATTCACATAAGTTGAATGTATCTAGCTAAACAGGAGAGGCTCACTCTTCCGGACCATCCGGCTTCTTTCTGTCTAGGAAAGTGGGGAGGGGGTGAAAGTAAAGTTTTGAATTGTAACCGATGACGTTATATCGTTCTTTGAACATTTTCGTAGCAAGCCATACTAACGTTAATTCTGAACAAACCAAAGGGTAATCTACGGTTCCCTTTATTTGCAGTTCAAATTCAAGCCTACGACTGAAGTTATTACAGAGGAAGTTTATGTGACTAAATCTGACATGTTAACTGATGAAATGTTAGATAAATATCTACAAATGAAGAGGAAAAATAGAAAAGTTGAAGCTGACATAGTTCAAATACAGAAAAAGCAGAAAATTCTTATGCTGTTGAGACCAGAAAGAATTTGTTGGAATTAATTCTGTTTAAATTTTGTTTAAGTGTAAAAGACTATAACATTATTGTTGTATTTAAAACATTAAGAGGAAAATAGTAAAGTTGAAGCTGATGTCGTTCAAATACAGAAACAACAGAAAGTTGTAATGCTTCTGAGACCAGAAAGAATATGTTGGAATTGATTACGTTTCATTTTTTTAAGTGTAAAAAAACTATTATAAAACTAATATATTATTTGAAAAACATTTAAAGAAAAATGTGAAAGTTGAAGCAGACATTTTTCCAATAGAAAAAAACCCAGAACATACTTATGCTTCTAAAATGAGAAAAAATTAGCTTGAATTTATTCCATTTCAAATAAGTTTAATTCATTTAAGTGTAAAAACTATGATGACAATTTTATTGTATCTAAACTTTAACATTTAATGTCGGCAAATGAAGAGGAACAATAGGAAAGGTGAAGCAGCTATCGTTAAAATACAGAAAAAAAACAAACAGAAAGTTCCTTTGCTTAAAATATTGATGAAATGAATTGTTTTTGACTAAGTTTTCAGTGTTAAAACTATAATGATATTGATTTAGCATTTAGAGAATTGGAATATTTTGTGATAAGTTTAAATAGTGTTCTATTTAGTAAATGATGGATTCCGGATTTAAAATGAAACTAAAAGTAAGGAATCTAGTATTGTATAGAGAAACACTGTCATGAAACTGCACTGATTCACTAGCACATTTTACGACAATATAAACCATATGAGATAGAGAAAAATAGTTTTAAATTCGATAAGTAAATTGTTCATGGCCAGTTAATGAGATAGAACGCGGAATAACTGGACGTTAAATATGTAAATACACTTGCCAATATAAGTCACCTGCCATGAACGTATTTGACGTCCAATAGTTTCGTGTTCCTTACATTCAATTTTAATTACACATGTATAGCTAGCTAAACAGGAGGTGCTTACCCTTCCGGAGCACCCGGAATCACTTCCTTAGTGAAAGTTCATTGCTCAACCTAACTTGTCAATTTCAAAGTTTTTACTTTGCTTCTGGATTGTAACTCGGACATTGATCAGTATACTTGTTTTTGATTGTCATGGTGCGATGTATCTACAAACTGTATGACATATAAATTATTCTTACAGCCTAGATTTAAAAAAAAACTTAAAAAGAGCTGTGAAAGATATCTCAATCTTTTACCCCTTCTTGATCAAGGTAGCTTACAGGCTCTTTTTCCCGCCAAGATTTACAAATGCAATTAATGGCGCAAGTAAAAGAATCGATTACTACTTATGGTACAAGAATGGGAAATTGCAACTCTCTGTTCCAAAACTCGACAAGTATTATTCTGCGCGCGCCAAATATATAAGTACGAGTGTTGAGACTATCCTATCTGATACTACATGTTTATTGATACCTTTAAGCTTTACCAAACATTGTAATCTTATGAACATCAAACGCCAGAAACATTTGGAGAACCGAGATGGTCTAAAACAGAATTTCAGCATCATGTTTAGCCTTGCTACCTACAAATTAAATTTAGTTAAACCACATAACCTAACACGTTTTTATATCATTATTTTTAGTTTCCGTCCAAATACACGCATTCTCTTTTATTTTTCTATATATTGTACCCTATGTCAAAATACCTATAATTCTCTATTTGTAGGTGGCACCAGAGTTGGGCCGTCTTCTTGCTACATACCAACTCGTACCGTCGTTCACGATGTCGACGAGGCACCATTGTTACATCGACTCTCTGGAAAACGTCGACGAACTTCCGGTTCCCTCCCCTCCAATGAAGAGAAAAGATGAAATATTTGACGTACACAACTTCATAGAAGTTGATCAGAGAGCGTTAAAAGTAAGTATAGTGATCAATTCTCGGCGAAACCATGGGGTTTTAATACTGTCTAGGCTATTCAAGGCCCTCAAAAGGTTTAATGGCCGTCATCAGAGTATTATTGATAAGTCCGATGTCATCAATTGCCCTTGATATATTTGACGTCCCATAGTTCCATGTTCCTTGCACTCAATTTTGCTTTCACACGAAACAGGAGTAGGTAGCTAAATAGGAAGTGCTTACCCTTCCGGATACCCGGCCTCACTTCCCTGGTGGAAATTTTCCTGTTTAACATGACTTGTCATTTTTAAAGTTTTTACTTGGCTTCCGGATGGTGGTTTGGAAATGGATTAGCATGTTTGTTATTGATTTTATTAACAATCATAACACATATTTTTTCCATTGTGAGAGATGAATGAAATCTTATCAAAGAAAATCATCACCATTGAAATCATATTATTACCTAATGTCAGTAATAGCAAATTTTTATTTGTGTCCTTGTTATTGCTTTTATTATTGCATTATAAATAACACACTAAAGCACGAAGTAGCTCCTACCAAGGCAAAATATGTAGTCGAATTTGAAAAATGTTAATTTCATTTAACGTATAATTATAAATTCAAAAAGCTGTATTTACACCAAGAAATAATAGTAGTACTACTAAGGCAATGATGAATAAATTAATAGGTAAGTCTGGTTTTTTTGTAATTCTGAAAAAGTTTTATTCCAATTATACTTCACTCTTTTGCAATCATTCAAACATGGAATACTTAGATTAAAACCAGAAAATACAAGTAACCATTTGAAAGTGTTTTTATATAAAACCTCGGTCAAATCATTCACTTTATTTTATCGTTGTAAAAATGTTAATTTAATTTCTCTTCATATTCTAGGCTCCAAGTCGCCTGTTAAGCAAACCATTGTCCACGCTTGTTCAATATCTGATTAATGGGTACCAGGATGATCTATCCAAAATCAGAGTGATTTACAGATGGATAACGGCGCAGGGTATAGACAGTCTTAAGATAGGAAAACGGGAACCTCCACAAGCACAGGCTATGTATCAGTTATGGCGGATAAAAAACAGAAAAGGAAACTACGCTCAGCTTGTCAGTTTACTCTGCAGGTATGTCAGCCGAGTTACTTAAAAGATTTTTTATTTCTCCATTTATTTTTTCAGTGTTCATAAAAATCACCTCGTCTTCCGTATCTCTGCATCGATAGCTTAAAAAGCTAAAAGATTTATCAATATTGTCTCTCAACTAGAATTGGATGTACAGTCCAACCTGTCTTAGAGGCAACCTCTATATAGGGACCACCTGCTTATAAAGGCCAGTAGAATTGTATCCCAATTGTTCTTCATTCATATTATTTTAACCTTTATGTAAAGGTCACATGCCCATAAAGTCCACTTTTACTGGTTCCCCTGTATGGTCTTTACAGACAGGTTTGACTGTATTTGCAATTTTGGGAAATATAGTAGAGATTTAAAAAATGCAGCGCCCCCGATACAAGCTTTACCGTCGGCCGGAAGATTCTGTAGCTTTTTGTTAAAGCTTTAAGGAAGTTTTTGGCTATAATAGCACAGCGAAGTAAATTGTAGATGATGGAAAAGTTTAAATGCATGATTCAAGCGTCATTTGTATGGTAAACATACTTGCCACCAGCCGCCCTTGTTGTTACAAAGACTAGAATTTCAATTCCGACAACTCATTCTTAGTCTACAACGCGTTTTATAGACTGCATATTAACTTTTATTAATTTTTCAGATTCGCACAAATACCTTGCATCATTATTCATGGAAAATTAAAAGGTTCAACGTACGAAGTTGGAGAAAAGTTGGATGAAGAACAACACTACGGAGAATGGAATGCTGTTCTCATTGATGGCTGTTGGCGCTTTATCAATGCATATTGGGGCACATGTGCGGAGGGCGGGTCAGATGACAGCCAATGGGAAATCATAGATAGGGGAGAAAATGTTAAAGGTGATCCAGTCAATAAACAATTATTTTATCTGTGTGATGAAAACTACTTCTTAACAGACCCCGAACATCTAGTCAGCACGCACCTGCCAAGTAACCCAGAATGGCAACTGTTAGAGACCCCAATAACAGACGACCGTTTTGAAGAGAAAGCTTATCTGAAAGACAGATATTTCAATTTAAATATGAAATTAATATCTCCACAAGACTGTGTTGTTAGGTCGATGGATGGAGAGATTGAGTTCCGATTCGAAATTCCTATGGAAAAGGCTTTGCAGTTGGATTTTCAATATCTTCTGTTGCGAATGAAGAGTTCAATGGGGAATCAACCAAGGTAATATTCTTTATTCATTTTTTACTAGAATGTATACATAGTTCATGACGTGTATTTTTCATTTTAACATCGTATAAATATTTATATCATATTTGGATCCACAATTTTGGTCCTAGCATGATAATAAAATAATAATAAAATAGTTAGTAATAATTATTGTCGTAGTGGAAAATTTCTAAGTATATTATATGTGTTTATATTATCATTAAGTTGGGGTACATCAGTTACTAAAGTGCGAGCTTCGGGTCGCCTTGGTTCGAATCCCACTTGGGACAGTTTCTTTGTGTGAGAAAGCTTGGCAGTTCGCTTGGTAAAGGATAGTGGTTGTCCCCGCCTATTAAGGGTTCCTCCACCATTCTTGAACTGACTGTATCGATTAAGACTGGATGTACAGATCTATTCAGTAATATATAATTCCATAGACACTCTCTACACAACACCCTGGGCTCACAACTTAGTTACAAGATTTTTGGTTTTCGCCTACAGCTTGTGACCTACCGATACTAGTGAAAAATTATTGTCTGGGATGTTAAACTCCTGATAATCAATGTTAGTAAATTTGTTTTTCCTCTATTACAGATACGACAGATATGTGTTCTTACAGAGGCAAAAAGAAAATATTTTGTGTATAAAAGTACGGACTCCTGTAGCAGATACGTTTAAGTTTGAACTTGTAGGGAAAGATGTCAGTATCGATGATCCAACGTACGATTACGATTGGATAGCTATTTACAAAGTCATATTTGTAACAGCAAAAGAAGATTGTCAGCCATTCCCAGAATGTCCCATTATAGGCTGGGGACCCGGTCGTCAGACACTGGAATGCGGTCTAGCTCCCATGAGTCATTTTGGGGGTGAAGTGAAACCAAAAGAAAATGGTCAGTTTGAATTGAAATTCAGTCCTATTGACGGAAAAGATTGGCGAAAAATGAAACTAAGAGGGGAACTAGTTACAAGCGGAAATGATCCTCAAGTTATATCTGACCACGTGATCAACAGGATGGAAAACGGGGATATCATTTTTAATGTCAATACGCCTAGGAAAGGCGAGTATGCCTTAAAACTGTATGCAAAAGATCAAACTGATGAAAATGCAGAGGATGAAAACTTCTGTAATTATTTAGTGACGTCAGATAGACAAGTTGGGGAAAATTTTGCCTTTCCAAGAGGTTTTCAGGATGCAATCGGACCTAAAGATTCATATGAATCATATGGATTAAAGGCTATTACACATACTTCGAGTTTAATCGAAACAGACGAAGAAGAACTAGAACTTGAATTTGAAAATCCACAAGGCGTTGAGTTATCTGTGAATTTATCTGGTGCTCAAGTACGACCGGAAGTAGCAAAGCGGTTGATACAAGAAGAAAGGATAGACGATGTCGTAAAATTTACTGTACGACTGCCGCAAACTGGAAACTATGGACTGAAAATTATGGCTAGCAGAGAAGATGGTGCTCCCTTTGAAAATGTATATGATTATGTTGTGATATATAAAAAAGGTAAAAGAAGAAAGAAGAAGGAGGAGCCAAAACCCCCACCACAGCGTGTTGAAGTACAAGATCTCAGTAATTGTAAGTTGATTTTTAATTTATGCTTATTCATTGAAGGCAAACTATTGTGTTGATTTTAGATTTTAGAAATAAAAATATGAACATGATTTATATATATATAAATATATATATTTGAGGCCTAAATAAATGGTGGAAGAAAACGTTGCAGTAAAAACTCTGAAAATTGGCATATTAAATTAAATATATGAACTTTCACATTGATGTCGGATGCTATAGACGTGTGAGCACCTCCCGTACAGCTAGCTACAACCTTCATGTGTAAAATTAAAATTAAGAGAATCATATTTATAAAAATATTGTGATGACAACCATAAAAACATGTTGGACCTTGATTAACCCAGACTTGTAAAATTCCCGAGTCAAAAAATTAATTGTCAGTAGCTTGCTTCCTTGTACAAAATTTATATGATTTGACAGTTTGTACGGCACTCAATTAAAAAATCAAGGAGCGTATTTGTTGCATTTCCAATAAATGGTTTTAATTACATATTATACCAGTGTTAATTTCACAGCACTAGACGGCGGTTTCGAAATACAATTCTTTATCAGTAGTGCTTGGACCAAAATTGCGAAATCATTTTTTTTGGCCAAGATGATTTAAAAAATATCCAAAGGATGAAATCCATTTTACCAAACTTAGTTATGGAAATACATTGTTAAATTATCATTTAACTAGCATCAAATTCTAGACAATAGTATATTTCTTAAAATTCAAAAGTATTGCCTACTGAGTTTATGATATCTTCGGGGAAACTCCAACCAGCAGAGATACCGGCTCAGTGGTTTAAATAACATATTATACAAGTTTTAATTTTACAGAATTACACGACCGTTGTTGAACACAATTCCTCAACTGATGTGCTTGTACAATTTTTTTTAAACTGTTTAATGTCTTTTTTTAAATTCAGCTGTTCCAGATCGACTACGAAGAGAAATTAAAACGGCTATTGATGAACAGAACGAAGTTGATCTTGAATTGGCAATAGATGAACTAAAAGCTCTAGGATTACCAACAACAAAAGCAGATATAGAACATGCTGACAGTGAGCTTGAATTGATGAAATGTAGAAGAGGTTTGTATCATCTTTTGTTCTAGACAGTAAATGCAATATATATATATATATATATATATATTATATATATATATATATATATATATATATATAGTGTGTGTTTTGTGGAACAAAATGTAAGAAAAATACAGTATCAAAAACTCTCGAAAGATTAACACTAAGCTAACGAACAAGTACCGCAATGGAAAATCGCCACAGATCACTGTCATTTATGTTTCTGTCTATCTGTAGACAGCTTGTCTTTATCTAGCATTGTATATCTCGGAAAATAGAAAGCCGAGCATTTCTGTTAGCCTAGTGTTAAATGTTTGACAGGTGGGTACTGTTGATAAAGAGAATAAGCAGTAACAGTATTCCAAATTAAAAGCAGGAATTCAATTTTGCAACTGGAAATTATGCAATGTACAGTCAACGCAAACGCAACAAGAACAGGAGAACAAGTATACTTATTAAACATTACTTTAAAATTTCAACTGTTTTTGTAGCTATAGCATGGTTACGTAAGTAGTAAATATCCATTTATTGCAAGGTAGTACCTGCTTCAACTTACATAATTACATTGACACGGTGGGTTAGATATTTACAGTCGCTGGTCATAATATGAACGCTTTTTATCACAAACGTAATTATATTTATTTTATTATATTTTTTAAATTATATTACACTTAATAATAAAAGTGGTATTGACCGCAATAATTTAAAATATGTAAACAGATTGTTAGTTTTTATACACATAATGGTCAGAAGATGAACGCTTTTATTGGCTGGGTTGGACGGAGTACAAATCCGGTTTATAGTATGGTGAATGTCGGGCGGGCGGGGAAAAAGGGTACCAACTTTGTGAACTCGACGCCTTCTACAGTTTTCAACCAAAAACCATGAAACTTCACAGAATGTTTCTATATATATTGAAGATGTGCACCTTACTTTATGGAAATATTTCAAGATCCCCCCCCCCATTTTTTAGACTTTGAAACTTAGTCACTTTGTACTGTATATATCGAAAATTATCAAAGATGTGCACCTGACTTAATGGCAACCCGGCCTATTGAGTCTTTGACCTATTTTTTATAACTAACATCTTTTTATAAAAGGGATTTTTGTTAGTTTTATTAAATCCAAATATAAAAGAGATATTAAAAAAGTGATAGCATCTACCTTGATTTACAATGTGTATAGGTTAAAATTTTACATTTGCTGGGTATAGAATTAATGCTTAAATTACTAACATATATAAACTCCAAATATAAAAGTGTAATAAAACTGTGATATCGCCTGGATAATTTACAACATAATTAATTTTTTCACTTACTGGACATGGGAATAAAACCATTAAATACTAACAATTTTACAAAAGAAGAATATATTCATTATTTTATTTATTTTAGTTTACTAAACGCAAAATGCAATGACCTTTATTAAAACGGTGATAGTACCTACATCAATTTTCATGTATATATGTATGATTAGTTAGTTTTTTATACTTGCTCTATATGGGAATAAAGTTCTTTCTTTTTTATTACTAAAATTTTTACAAAATATTAGTTTAATGAAACTCAAGTAAACATAATATTTGAACCGTTTTTGTTTTATATCTTATATTTTTTAATTCTATTGATTACGTATTTATTTTATAAAAACACATAGTTTATTCGTGACTTTTATTTCAGTTTTCGTCGTAAATCGGTAAAACTGCTTATTATGACATAAGTCAGGTTTGCAAGATTTACAACTCGGTCATCTCATCGTTTCATTTGCTAAACGAAACAACTTTGCGTATTGTCCGTTGCTTTTACATTCTTATCCCAGATGGCCATGTACCTTGCCGAAATCAATTCTTTCTTAAATTGTCATTAAATTGAATAGTGTTTTAGTTTAACGCCCTAGTCAAAATTGTTCACTAGTACCGAGGCGGCCAGTTTAAAGATGGTGAAAGAAACAAGCAAAGTGATAAAATTGCTTTCATGAAATCTGCCCAAGTGGGTTTGAAACCTGGGCGGTAAAACAAATTTTATCCATAAACTTGTCTCCAAGGCCTATTCGTCACAACGAGAATTGAATAGAATAATTACATTATTCGCATGTTGCTGTATTAAATTAAAGAAATTACCAATAGCAAAACATTTTAAAATCTGATTAAGTCTATTAAAAATGTTGAATTTAATTTTTGCTTCATTACAGAACTGACTGAAGCAACTGCTCTAAAAGACATGGAAGCAATAAAGGCAGCTCTGAAGGTTTCAAAAGAGAGGGAATTTGATTTCCAGTTACAAGCTGAAGTGGCAGCTGCTAAGTCAATGTTGGAGAGACTTCGGAAGATGGCTAAGTTATTACATGCAGTTTTAGCTTTAGATCAGAAAACTATAGCAGAGATAAAGAGTTACCAAGTCCCTCCGCCAGCTGTTCACAGAGTTATGATGGCAACACTCCTACTGTTAGGGCACTGGGAAGAGGAGACCGAGGTAAATCATAACACAATAAAATACAATTCAGTGTCACTTTGTATCCATTGTATTAAAAATGATAAGCAACAAAACAATTTGTTTCGTCCAAAATCTTCTACCAACCTGATATTTCAAATTAAGTTTTGTTGAAAAACGAAATTAAAACACAATATAAACACTGAATTTGATATTGAATATTTTTCAACAGTGACATATATTTTGGTCAGTCTTGAGAAGCTTATTTTTATTATAATGTTAATACTGAAATAAGAATGGACATGATAAAGCCTCATTGTCTTGTTTCGTCCATGTAGAACAGATGCACTGGTAGATAGTTTAACGGAATTGTTTTGACGATGACTGAGTATAATTTACATATAATACCAGTTTTAATTTTACAGCACTAGACGGCCGTTTCGGAATACAATTTCTCATCAGTAGTGCTTGGACCAAAATTATGAAACCAAAATTATTTTGAAGATTTTGAAGAGCTACCCGAAGGACCAAAATATATTTTACCAAATTAAGCTAAGGAAATACTTTGCATGGGGGAGTATGCCTTAGTTTTTGAGAAATTTTAAATTTTAACTGTTTAAATAGCTATTGCTACTATGGCCAATTTTCGTGATTTAAAAAAAACAGCACAATTAATTTTTGTTTAGTGGTAACTCTTTAAAATAAGTTCATAATACATATTATTTCACAGACATGTAAATTCGTTGCTTAGTCTGTCCATGAAAACAGCGAAAATCGGAATACCTCGAAAATAATTAAATTTTCCCGGTATGTGTTTAAATTAACTTTTTTAAATTTGTTGTTATAGGACTGGAAGAATATACAGAATGTTTTAGGAAAACTTGGAAAAGAGGCACTGAAACGAAGAATTCAGGAGCTTAAAATGGATGACATTCCAGTAGATGTCGCTTTGGGAGCACGTGATTTATTGCGTGATTTCACGTTAGATCAAGTTAGGATGGTCAGTGCGGGAGGGGCAACGTTTTACGTTTGGGTAAGTAAAGATGAATTTTCTGTAGTGTTGCGATATTAATGTTTATTTTACTGTTATTGCTGATTCAAAGCGTCGGCATACATAAGTGAATACAAACTTTATCAAACATAAACATATCTGTCCATGTTCAAATCATAACCCCAAAAGTAAAGTAAAGTAAAACTTTGAAAACTTGTAAATTAAGTAAACGCTTGAAGTTTCACCAGTGAAAGGATACCTTGGTATCCAGACTGGTAAACAACTCCTGAATGTCATGTTATGTGAAAGTATACTGTAAACCAACCTTTATTTACGTGCGATTAACTTTCGCGTGTTTTACGAGGACAAAACAATCGCAAAAATTAATTGTCGCGAATTTGCTTCCAAAAATAGTTTTATCTATATTTCTATACCAAATATTCAGCTTAAGTCCATATCGCGAGAATTAATATCCGCGAAATGGTTTTGGTGAAAGAATCGCGAAAATTAATATCCGCGAATAAAAGTTGATTAACAGTATGCATAGCATGTAATATGTCAAATAGGAGTAAAAGTATATGGATTTTCACACATACTTGTATGGAAAGTTTCACCATAAAATGACAATTAACTGTTATTTATTAACAAAACATAGCCAAAACAATAATCTGAAACATACAGTCAAACTTGTCCATTAAATGCCACCCAAGGGGGAACCAGTAAAAGTGGCCTTTATGGACAGGTGGCCTTTATATGTATGTTCAAATAATATGAATAAAGAACAATTAGGATACGATTCTACTGGCCTTTATAAATAGGTGGCCCTTATGTATAGGTGACGTTTAAGGCAGGTTGGACTGTATGTATAACAGATATATGTTTATCTGTTGAGGTTCAATTTCTATTATGTTGCATGAGCGCTATCCCCATTTTACTTCTAATTGATTGTATCACTAAACACGTAGTGTATAGGCAAACAACTTTGACCTGTCCGCTTGGTCCTTTGATTTAAATATTTATCACGAACAAAGTACATCCATGTATAGGGAGAACAGGTGTTTATTTTTTCTACATAATGCAAACACTAATCATTTATCTTGAGTACATAGTATTAACAGTGAATCCTACTACTACCCATTTATTGAGTGGATCCTTCTATACGAATATTCCTAATGAAAGGTCAAACGGACAGGTCAATGTTGTTAGCCTATAATGCATGTATTTAGGATACTAATCAACAAATATCATTTTGTTTTGATTAGGTCAAAGGTCTTACTGAAGAGATAGAGAAAAGAAACGCCGAAAACATCCACAATATCCGTCCGAGGACAAGTAAATCTCGTCGACGTGAACGTGAACGAAGTATAGTAAATCTTTGATTCTCACGAGAATATGGAATAAATCTACTGGCAAGATGTTACGTCGTCACGTGATTGGCATGGAGAAAAACTACTAATAGATTATAAGATGGGTCAAGACGTGTCGTCATCATGTTGCTGGTATAGAGAAAAAAATAGATGGATCAATTAATGACGCCATCGCGTAAGTGGCATCAGTCTTCCAAATAACCAAACGGTTTATTTAGTGCGCGAACTTGTTGAAATATTTTTTCTAATTGAACATTCAATTTGAATAATATTTCAGTTTCGAAGTAACATGCGTTAAAGAACTTTTTTTTAATTAACTTCTAAGTAAATTTGACAATCTAGTCTAAAATTTCTGAAGAACTGTAGTATAATTTTTAATATTTAAACCTGTTTTCATCATATTATTGTAAGATACAAGTGCTCTATTTTGTTTTGTTAATTATAATTTGTTCAGTTTGTTCAGTTTTTTTGTTTTCTTTCTGTTGCATTGTATGGTATGCTATTATTAAGTATCAATATGCCCCAACAAGAAGATTAGCACCACCAATTTTTCAAGTCATATTTACTTATATAGGTTTAAAGTACAGTGTGGTTGACAAGAAATGCAATGAAAAATTCGATATTGGTACTCGCTTATAATATATTCCAATGTACAAGGAAATGTGTGAAGGCATATGGCAGTAAAATTTTCAATCTGATTTAGGCATTGCGAAACTATCATAACAAAGTGAGTTTTTGAAACATCCGATGATATAAAGCTTTTGACATGCCAGTATCTTTTGGTTACTTTCAATTCCGAATAAATGGACACCAACAAATGCTATTTTAATATCCGACAATGATTGGATTATCGCTCTGGAAATCTTTTCATTGTGTACAATTTTCTGCAATTCATAAATGTCTGACATTTCTATGGTGTGTAAAAACTTATTTTCTAATTTTAAGAGGAGGTAACTACATGATTAAATTTAAAATAAAGCCACGTGAAATAAATATCTATAGAAAATATAGCATTAACTTAGGCTCTACTGGTTTTATCTGTACTGTTTTAATATTCCGAAATTAAATATATCCCCTCCTCCTTAATTCGCATAAAACGTTTATTTTATTTGTTTGGTATTGAAATTTTCAATAGACTGGAAAATCGCAATGATAAAACTGACTTTAATTTAAGTTAGACTTAAATCTTTTTTTAAAGATTAAAAGTATTAATGTTTGAATGGTCATATATTTTAGACAATATCTGTATTTTGCCTTTATAATGAAAACAATGGAAATGCATAAAGGAAAATAATCCTCTATTGTTACATTGAACAATAAAAACTGCTTTATAAATCTATTATACATTGCTCCATGTGTTATAATAATAATTGTCGGTTCTTTGTGTTTTTGATAGTTTAGACAAGAGTTTTATTTTTTTGGACTTGAAATAATTGCATAAATTATAAATTACAATAAGTGCGATAAAAACGTTGCGTAATTAATCACTCTGGAAACTTCTTTTAAAGAAATTATTGTAATTGTTTAGTTGCCCTGCACTTGATTCTATTTTAAATAAAAAATAGTGTGTGTATTTGATCCATTATCGATTTTCGATCATCTATAAATGTATATATAGCCCCATTCCCTGTAAATATCCCATTCCAATGTATACAGTAAAACCTGATGTAGCTACCGCCTGTATAGAAAGATTATTCTCTGCTCTTAAGTTGCTCTATCAAACAGACGCGATATATAAAAACCACCTGTCTATAAAGTCCATGTTCCAAGGCTACCATAAAGTGGTTTTAATATGCAGGTTTTACCATGTTGGAATTCCGTTTAAATGTAAACATTTGGCCTTTAAAAAATATACCTCCGTTTCTTTTCTTGACATTAGCCATAACTCTACTTATTCACCATGTCAAAAGAATATTATGTATAAAGACCACATGTCTAACAGCCTATGTTCAAAGCCTCGGTTTCTAGGTTTTATATGCATGTATAAGTTTTACTGTGATGGATCATTCAAATGTAAATAATTCTTTTGTTTTATTCAATGAATTACTGTATCTAATTTATATGTAAATAACTTATTTTCATTACAATTCCTTTGTCATTTATTATATATGCATATATTATTATATGCTACTTTAATTTAAATTCCATTCATATCATCTAGTGTTAACAAAAGTAATTTTGTATTTTACACATTTTCACATGAAACATATTTTATTTATTATCGTTCTATATATCCACATATTTATTATAAGTATAAATTATTGTAGCATTTTTTGTTTTACATATAATGGTGCTTTCATATCGCTAAGTCATTTCATTCTTCTGCCACTGGGCCTCCAAATACATTTATATTGCTGTTTTGAAGGGATTTGCTCAATGTTACCTTCTATTTTGTGTCCTGTTTGTCTTTTGATTTGTAATAAAATGATGCATTCAAAAGTACCACATGTAACTTTGATAATGATCAAAAGATGATTTGTAGTGGTATAATAAACATCCTTACAGTAGAGACATGTCAAAAGTTAATCACTAAGCTTATCAATAAGTGATGAATCTAAAGCCTATTTTGGGTCTGTTGATAGCTATATTTTGGCAGCTCACCTGTCACCTGTCCGTCAGGTCACTGTTGCTAGTTCCCTTCATGAACAGGTCTGACTGTATATATACAGTATTTATAATGTATTATATACTTCTTGGTGATATGTATATATGTAATATATATATATGATATGTACTTGTGTCATATATATATTATATATATATATATATATATATATTATATATATATATATATATATATATATATATATAATTATAATATATTGGCAGCTCAAGTCTTTCAGCAGCTTTTCGATCGGGCTTTCAATATTATGGCCACACATATGTCAAGGTGTGACTCCTTTTCGTTGTCTCAGTGTTAAACTTTCGACATGCCTGTTCTGCCGATTCTCCGCCTTATAATCCAACTGCTGAAATTGACAGCTAATATGTTTACCTATTCCTTCCATTTTCAATGCCTGTTGCATATTCAGATCAGCGGTTAAACAGTGATCAATTGGTTTCTCATTGCTTTTATTATATATTTAATTTATAAGATACATTCGTTGTTGAAATTCATGCTATATTTGTGTTTTAGAGGCTATTAAAAGGAATATTATTACAATTGTGTTTTAAGGATGCGAAATCAGATAAGATTATTTTTGTCAGTAAAGATAAAATAAAAATATTATCATTTTGTTAATTTGTTGTTTTTGTGGTGAAAAAATATAATATAATTATTCAATAAAGAAGATCCCTATCGTTCTTGTACATATGACATTAAAAACCAAACTAGAATTTCTTGGTATTCTGTGTCATTGCAAAAAGAAAGACCAATGTATGTTGAAGACTAAAATATGACTAAAGGGAGAAAACTCTAGCGAGTTTTTATAGTCTTGCGAATAGCCAATGTAACCTAACTGAGAATATGTAATAACCATGTTTTAAACCATACCGTGTTTGTCAGACGTTTGCATACGTCATCATATTGTTTGCGCATGCTCGATTATAAGAACTTACGTTCTTGACATGGACGTCGGCATTTTGTTGTCTGTCTTTTAACAGCATACCAAAATCTGCAAAAAAGTAAGATGACATCTACGCCATAGGTTATAATAGAAGAAGAAATTTGCAATTCAAAAACATATACTTTGCTACAGCCAACACATGCAAGAAAACGAAACAATGGTGATACAACAGACACACACGACTATACAAAGAAAATACAAACACATATTAATCACTTATAAAATTCTCAGTTATAGATGGAGACTGGTGCAAATGTCATGTTGTATAGTTTTAGTAATATAGGGTCTTCAATCAATTTATTTATTTTTTATTTTTTGCAATTAGTGGTGCATGTACATAAATGCTAACACTTAAGCCTTATTTACCAAACATTGAATCATCAACTCACAAGTTTATGCCATACATTACCTAAGATTTGCATATATGAAAGTACATGTATATATCCTTATGATGTTAAATTTACCACATTTTGTGTTGCATGTTTCATAATTGCACACACAACTACGCATATGGTAAGTCTACGTGTTATATAATTACCTAATAAATGTTTCCGGTTCTGTCATAATGACGAGATAGACACCTTAACTAAACCTGGATTGTAGTACTAGTTCCCTCCCTTTGTTTGTTCCCGATAAAACCCCCAGAATACAATCAAGCTCTAGACAGCATGTGGGAACAATAAGGGAAACATTTCTATCTAAGATTGGTGTAGTCCATGTGGGCGTTTAAAGTGTTGAGTCTGCCTCGATATAAATGAAGTAGTCTTGACTGCGGTGTCAATCATCATTGTTTCACATCACTATTTAGGGAACTATTGGATTCTTTTGAAGATAATGTCTACATAAGCAACTTTAAATCAAATACATGTATGTATTGTTGTGCAAATACGATACGATGCACGTCTGAATAAAATGTTGTTTGCAAAAGCCAGACCATTCAGGAACAAGTCACTTAAAATGAACGATAAGAATTAGAAAAAAAAAATATGAACGTGGATTGGTTTCTTTTCTTTAGCTCAGTGTTAAGCTTTCGGCATGTCTGATAATTCAGTAATAACTTTTGAAAACTGAAGCTTTCGTAGCATACTCATTAAAGTATCGTTGATGAATTTTTAAACTTCCCCAATATGTTGGTGCTTTGAAAATATTTAATACACAATATCTTGAAATATCATATTCTATTAAATCGTTAATATTAAAAGTTTAGAATTTACAAAATTCTGACATTGGCAGATACATTTATTCCAATGTCGTGTTTAATTTCACCAAAATCAGTCATATTTAAACCCACATCTGATAATAATAACATCAATTATGCCTACGGATATACATGCATATATCATTAGAAGTTTATTAATAAAAATGATGTTAATTAATGGATGTTTGATTGAATAAATTAGTAATTTCGGTTTTACAACCTTGTACTATATTTATAACAAAAGCTTACACGACCAGCCACAAGATGTAAATTTATATTTATAATCCGGTTGCGGTTTTCTTACACGCTTATAAAAAGATTAACAAATTAAAAATAGAACATGTTATGACGTAACGTTTAGGCATTATGACAGACTCCATACTAACTTTACCACGAACTGTCACGAAAGTATTTAAACAATATTTATAACTGTCGCAATTTACTCGGGTTAATCGTGAGATTTTCACCTACATTCGACAATAAATATTAATTATTTCCGGGCAGTTTAAAGTACAAATTTATTACCGGTTTTTAAATACTAGCCTGGGAAAACAAACACCTTCTTCTGTCAAAAATCCCCTAATAAAATGCTCTCATAAAAATTATTTCCGGTTTATTTATTGGCCAAGAAAAAAAGGATACTTTTTAGAAATCCCATAATATGAATTTATGAGTTGCGGATAAGAGATAGGTATCCTAAGGTGTAACGGAAGGGCGGACGGACACACGGACGGACACCCCTATCACTATATACCCCCCCCCCCCACTTTGTATTACCTGTTTTATACGCACGTAGAGTAACGATTTTTATTCTCTAAAAACCCCATAATATTATATATCAATTAACAACAAATTTATTATCTGTTTATGCAGACCAAAATATTGATTTTTTTCTCTCTCAAAATTCACTTGATGTCAATGTTTTAATATCGATACATATTGCACGCTTACATCTCGGGATTTATCGTTTTATTTCTATGTGAAGCAAACATTGCTATATCATTGCAAACATTGCGATATATTAATATAAATTATTGAATGTTTCATTCAGAAAAAAAAATAAAATAAAACATAGCCCCCATGTGTAAAGGTGCTTATTATACCCCCCCCCCCCCGATTACAAAGTGTACGGGGTATATAGTGATAGGGGTGTCTGTCCGTCCTTCCGTTACACCTTAGGGTACCTATCTCTTATCCGCAACTCCTCCGAAACCCTTCATTGGATTTTCATGAAACTTTCACACAATCTTTGCGATATAATGTAGATGTGCACCTCCTATTTAAAAATTTGATCCGATGGATTTTTTTATGTGGGAGAAGCGGGGGGCATTTTTGTGAGCTTGTGGCTCACAGTTTTTCTAGTTTAAAATGTTACTATGAGATAGAGCACGCATTACATTTATAAAAAATGAAATATTGTCAAACAAAAAGTGTGAAAAACGCAGAAAATAAAATGCCATAAATTAACAATATTACATTGTGCGCATTTTACAATTCAATTTGAAGAATGGTCTTTTTGTTACATTTAAACTTCATGTATATTGCAAATTGTGACTAAGCGATGTGGAATTTTCCTACAATTTTTCGAAAATAGTTACGACTTCAAAATATATATATGACCTGAACAGCATGAGTTTTTAAGTGTAAGCATACGGAACCTTGTTTATGAAAGAATAAATTGGAGGGAAAACGAACTAAGAAATAAAAGAGACAAACATAAATATTGGAACCACTGATTATAAAAAGAAAGATACTGGATTGAATAACAAACTGATATGCATTGGTGTTGTTTGGTTGGTTGAATGTTGCTTATCGTCGCATCAGGAATTTTCAGCTATTCGCGACGAGAACTATTTTATTAATCTATGAACAATTTCATGTATGCATGTGAAGTGCGAGTGTGTTGTATAGTCTGTCATGTACTAGCGCGCAGGTGTGTCAAGGTGTTAAATTTTGATATCCGTAAAGGACCTTCTAGCATACTATCGTGTGCTAAATTTGAATTTTTAGAAAATATTACCATTAAAGGTAGCACATGACAATACTTCTATTATTTTGTAGATGTATATATATATTTCTTACACCTCAGATAAAAAAAAAAACAATAACAAGCATGGAGAAGATACATGTAACGTTATCTTACAACCACAGCCCCTCCCTCCTCCCTCCTCTCCCCTCCCCCGTACAGATTTAGCAATGTATCAGATGTATAAATAGTTTGATAACCGCCTTATAACCTCAGAACTTTGTGCTTTAAAAAATAATTCATTATTTATGGTCCCCGATCAAAAACTCTGTATCCTTTATTATACCCTTACAAACTAGTTTGAGGGGGTGGGTATATATAGGAAATACCATGTCTGCCTGCCTGTCCGTATAAAATCGTGTCCGGTCCAAATCTCATAAATGCTTTTGAAAGACTTTCATAAAATCTCGCATGAATAATTTTCATGGTCTTAAGTTGTGTCATGACCTTTAATCAAGGTCAAATCAGAAAGATCAAGGTTTTGGGAAACATTAAATGTTGGGAGCGATGGTATTTGGCTCTCAAAAGACATTTCTAGTTTTGTCAGGAAGTAGGTCATGCGTCGTTCTGATATGAACCAGTAATATGAGAATTGGATTAAGATTTCCTTATCTGACACCAGAAGTAGTGATAGGTTGTTCTGTGAATATTAAACGAGGAAATTAGCCTATTTGATGATGAGAAATTAATTAAATAACCTCATTAATTAACTTATGAATGATTGTTATTATACTCAATATAAATTATTAAAGTTCGTTTGACCAGAACCCGTGAAATGGCAAGTCAAACAGTCAATCCCTATCTATATATTTGTTCCTCGTGAATAATTATCATTATAATCATCATATGTTAAAAAAGTTTGTTTGACCAGAACCCGTGACATGGCAAGTCAAATCCTTCCTAGATGTTTATTTACTTTGTCAATTCCTGTTTTCAGACAAAAATACAATAAAATAAGAAATATTAATATTTCCACGAATTTATTTATTGTTTTACTTTTCAATCAAATGTCATTAATGTATAAATGCATCATTCAAATAACAACAGGTATTGTTTGGATATGTCATACGATCCAATGCATTTTCATGGCGCTGGTTTTCTTGCATTGATGTACAAACATTAAACAGTATTAATAATGATAAAAGGTCCTTTCTTAACGATTAGCCATAGTGAAAAAACCTATTGTAAATTACACGTTTACCAAGAATAAAATTGAAAATGAATAACAATTATTTTAATTTTGTAGGAAAAAATCTATAGCGGAAGTCTCAACAACTAAAACACATTTTTATGTTACAAAAACCTGCATTTGCAGTTGAAATTAACACAACCTCAACATTGCAAGAATACAAAAACACATTACAATACAAGCAAAAGCAAAACTATTGTCATGCGATTGAAATTGTAGAAACAATCACATCGAACGTCAATTTTTAACAGCTTCGATACAAGTATATTTTTCCCATCACATTGCACGCAAAAGCAAAACATTGTAATTTCAATACGTATTCATCAAGAATAGAAACTTAAAACTTGAAATTCTAGAAAATTCTTGTCGAACAACTTATCTAAACAATTTGGCTAAAACAATCAATACTTAAAAGAATAGTAATGGAACTGAATGAAATTACTCGATCTTTTTTTAAAATTGAAGCCAAACATCTAATATCAACAACTAAAATATACTCATTCACTTTGCCAAAGCCAGGTAACGAACATCACACCACGATATAAGCGTAAAAAACAAAACATTTGAAATTCTAGAAAATTCTTGCCGAACGTCTCTTCTCAACAACTAGGCTAAAAGATAATTTTGTCATTGAAACATGCACTTACTCACAACCGGGGCTGAAAAACACGCCATGATAAATTTGAAATTCCGGAAACGTCTGTCGAACGTCTCATAAACAACTGAAAACGGTGAAATATTACAATTTTGTATTTTATGCATAAAATATTCAGACACTATAATAAACAGCTACATGTATGGAACTGGTATATACTGGATAATTCTAGTCCAACGTCTCATTTCAAGAAATTAAACAAAATGAAATATTACCATTTTAGGTATAAAATATTCAGCCGCTCTTATAAACAGTAACTGTTATGAAACTGTTCTTGAAACAGGAACTACAAAGTCTAGAAAATTCCAACAAAATGTCCCATATCAACAACTGAAGTAAAATGAATATTACAATATTTATGTCTAAAATAACCAGGCTCCGATTTCACAATCATTTCTTAGCTGAGATTTTCCTTAACTTAAATTTAGCAAATTTTGGTAATCTCTTTTTGAAACCGCTGATGAATATTTTTGTCAAAACTAAATGCAAATGTTTAATTCTAGCAATTATCTTAAAATTGACACCTTAAGATTCTGAATATCTTCAAAATTATCAAAATTATAAAGATTTGAAATTTTATAAGATTTAAGTTAAGGAAAATCTTAGCTAATGAATGATTGTGAAACCGGGGCCAGCCACTCTTGTAAACGGTAATAAAGTTGGCATAACATGTACTTGAAATTATAGAAAATTCTAGCCAAATGCCTCTTATCAACAACTGAAGCAAGATGAAATTTAACATTAATTAGGTATAAAATATCCAGTCATTCTTGTACACAGTTAAGGTATTGTTATAACGTGTACTTCATAGTCAAGATAATTCCAGCCAAACGTTTCATATCAAAACAAGATGAAATATTACATAAGCTATGTGTGAAATGTTCAGTTACTCTTATTTATAAATACTAGTAGTTACGGAACTGGTATATACTGGATATGCTTGACGATTCTAGCCGAACATCCATCTACAGCAAAATGAAATATTCCACAATGACGTATAAAATTTTCAAGAACTCTTGTAAACAGTTATGAAACTGGTATCACATGTACGTGAAATTCTAGAAAATTCTGGCCGAACGTTTCATATAAACAACCAATACAAGATGAAACATATATGTATCAAAAGCAAACATACTAATCCATGTTCAAATCACAATCCAGAAGCAAAGTAAAAACTTTGGAACTGACAAGTCAGGTTAGACACGTAAACTTCCATCATGGAAGCGAGACCGGGTGTATAAAATATTGAAACACTCTTATAAATATTTACGGAACGGACACGGTATGTACTTATTGTAGCTGAGAGTCCCATATCAATTAAATGAAGATGAAATGTATAAAATATCTAGCAGTTATGAAACGGGTACAACATGTACTTCAAAATCTAGAAAATTCTGGCCGACCTTTTCATATCAACAAGTAAAGCAAGAGGAAATGTTACAATATTTATGTATAAAATAAACGGATACTCTTAAAAACAGTTATGCGGAACAGACACAAGATGTACTTGGAATTCTAGAAAATTCTGGCCAAACGTTTCATATCAACAACTTAAAAACCGTAACATTTTACAAAAGTTATTTATAAATTGTTGACACACTTTTTTAAATAGTTATGAGACAGGTACAAAATGGAAGTCAAGACTCCACGATATGTAAAATGATCTTTCAAAATAATTCATAGCTTCATGCAATAGCAAAATTAACTAAGACAAAGATTCCACAAAGTTGATAGGTACAAGTGTCAGATGATCTAATAAACGTTAATGCTGTGTAACGTCACATAGCGGTGTTGCCACATAAACATGTTCCAACACGTCTATGCGGGGAATTTCAACGCATAACGAGAGAATGCGTTTATGCAGCAAAAAAGCTACCTTCCGCCGCATAAAGAAACGTTTAAAATACGATAACATAATATCCTGTAATATAACACCTACACCTCCATCATCATTACCATCTTCACTAAAAAACACCACCACCATCACTATCATTGTGATGGGGATGATGATGATGATTATGATATTATTATTATTATTATTATTACCATCATAATTATCATAAACCTTTTTACGATGGCAATGTAAACACAATTGCTATCAAGAAATATAATGACATTAAAATCGACAAGACTATTGGCTTTTAACATTTTAATAAGTTTTCCACAAAAAATTCTAAACTACTCGGTTCTAGATACTTATATGGAAAGACTAGAGGACGGAAAAGCAAAAATCGAAATTCTGCCAAAATCACAATTTAACGACCATCAACATTACAGTCATCATTGCCACCGCCGCCGCCGTCGTCGTCGCCTTCTCGTCGTCCCCGTCCTCCATCTCTTCCTTACAATTATTATTATTATTATTATTGACAGCAACATACATTCTCAATTGTCACCGTCGTCGTCATCATTAATGTCACCACCACCGTTTTATGTCGATATATAACTATAAGCTATTTTTAAGATTCATACTAAGTCGTTAAAATTAGCCCTCTTTATGTCTTGATCTGCATACGCCGCTGCATTAACATTGCTGACCGCCTTAGGCGTTGAAATTTTCCGCATAGACGTGTCGAGAGCGTTTATGTGGAATTACAATGCTGTCACATATCGCGATCAGTTCATGTTCAAATCACAATCCCAAAAGCAAAGTGAAAACTAAAAACTGGCACACACTACGATCTGCCCGAGTGGGATACTAGCCTTTAAGACGACGGGCAAGCGTGTGCTTTAGATATGGGGATACCCGATGTGCATGTCCATTGCATAACACAGTCTGAAAATAACAACAGGCACCACTTCCTGCATTTTATTATATTTCGCATGGAGAAATTCAGTATATATTTAATCACAACCAATGCATTGCAAAATAAAATAAATAAAATAAAATAAAATAAATAAAATAAATAAAAAAAATAAATAAATAAAATAAAATAAAATAAATAAATAATAAATAAATAATATAAATAAATAAAATAAATAAATAATAAAAAAAAAATAAAAATAAATAAATAAATAAATATAATAAATAAAAATAATGGATAAAAAATACTAAATAAATAAATAAATAAAATGAGATGAAATGAAAAACGAGTATTAAGTACATAAACGAAGACTACTGCTCTTTGGTGTCCAGTGTAATTGATTTATTTGACAGATTTAATTAGACTATCATGATTTCTAGGATTGACCATCACTGGTGAAAAATTCGGACGCTTGTCATAAGTGAATGTACGTGCAATGACCCTGAATATACATACACCTACGCAGTGATACCTGGTAAATGACACACACTTATTTCATTAATAAAACAGTACAGACCTGTCAAACGTTTAACACTAGGGCAACGAATTATTGCCGAATCGATCTTTTCGCTAGTTGTGTATATCTGGACAGTTTTTTGACAGCTGTTGTATAACTCTCGGCAGGTATTTGGTCACTAGCTGTCCATATCTCGGATACTCGGCCGCGGAGATTCGACTCCTTTTTCGCTAGTTCAATGTTAAACTTTAGACAGGCCGGTACTGCATTTAACACCTGAATACCTATATTTGTAATTCTTACTCATTTTTATGTGCAATGACAGACGTAAGATACAGATCGTGACATAGTCTTAATAATTGATGAAACTAGCATCTACATACGGTACAGACCTGTCATCATTTTAACACCAATTTTTAAAACGAAACGAAGACGAAGTTCGGCTGCTGACAGCCGCCATATTGAAAACTAGTTGCCGACAATCTCAGATAGATAGCAACTGCCAAAAATCTGTCGAGATGTTGCTAACGACGGGCTGAGATGTGCTACCGGTTAAGTATTTTTTCGCCAGTTAAGTGTCAAATTTTGGACAAGCCTGTAATGTATTTTAATTTGTAATAAAGCCAGCTAAATCCGGATTCCGCTACGTTTACCGTTTTAGATCTTCTTTTTAATTAATTAATTCCGGTTGAGTGATTTTACGTGCTGTATTATCCAGAATTTTACCTTTGACACCACGAATTTTAATATCAAATAGGTTTTTGTCTCTGCAAAAATTAATGTAAAAATTAACACATGTCACACAGGCATATATAAAGTCTGAAAGTTGGAGAAGACATTACTTATAGAAAAAGTCGGAACACTGAAACATCAAAAATGAAAATGGTTACCTGTAAAATTTTAATATTAATTTCAATTTGTGTATTAGCATCTGGATTTGTTTTAAGAAATGGTAAGTACTATATTTTAATTTTAATTAATTTAAATTTTCAATTTTTTTTTAATTTCAATTTTTTTTTGTAAGTTTCTGCATGCGTTTAAAGAAATGGCGAGAACTATAATTTTTATTTTTATCAAATTTTTAATATTTACACAATTTGGAAAATATTAGCATCGAGGCCCAGCTTCACAATCATTCCTTAACTAAGATTTAAAAAAAAAATAAATCTGACAAATTTGAAAACTGGATAATTTTGTTAATCGTTAAGATTTTCGGAATTTTGTGTCATTTTGAAGTTTATAACATCTGCATTTAGCTTTGTCAAACTTAAATATGTATTCATAGCTCCAAGGGAGATTTCAAAAGTTTGTTAAGTTAGTGTTATAGCAAATCCTAATTCGTAAACGATTGTAAATCTGGGGCCGAATACGTTTTAAAAATCATACTGTAATTTTAGTTTTCATCATTTTAGAATAATTAATAGTCTACCTTTTCATACAAATTTATTTTATTTTTAACTTTTGTTGACCATAGTGCTCTCAGCATTGTTATGCAAGTTGTGTATGTTATTTTTTCTTCAAAATTAATTTAGTTTAGTGACTGTTTGCTAGTTGTGATGTTGTTCAACGTCGCATTGCCATTTATTTAGCTTTTAGTGACGGGAAAAAGTTAATTACCTTCTCACAATCAATCTAAGAACAAGTCCGTGTATGTCTTGAGATGTATGTGTGTTTGATGGCCTGCTTTGTATAAGCGCGCATTTAGTTAGACTTAATGGTGCTAG
>CM037870.1:12576233-12591233 GCA_021292105.1 Anadara kagoshimensis
TTTGCGATTTTACCGACCATTATAAAATAAACGCTGAAATAAAAGTACTTGGATACTTTGAAATGGCGAATATCGCGAAAATTAATTCACGCGAAAATATTCTCGATTTACTAATATTCTTTCTATTTCTTATGTATGTTAACTGAACATCCTGTTGGGTTTTTAAAGAGTACCTGTAACGATTTTTGATTTTTACATATGTCATTCTCCATTCTGAAATATGACTTAATGCGAAAATTTTATAAAAATCCATGCCGAAATAACGGAGATATCGGCGAGTTTGTAATACACCTCCCGTTAATCCAAATCAAAAATATCTTAGATTTCTTTTACTTAGTGACCACCTATACATAAAACACACATGTCCATTAAAGCCAGTGATTTTAAGTCCCTTTACTACATATTTTAACTAAAAAATAACCTTGATATAAAGACTATGTGTCTATAAAGTTATTCAAAGTCCCCTTTGCTTTGCTTTATTTTTCAATCACAGAGATCCTCTATATAAACACCACTTCTTCTTTAAAACCATTGATTTAAGGTCTTTTCCATATTTCAACCCCAAAAACAACCCCTGTTAATAGACCACCTGTTGTTAAATCCATAATTCTTTTAGCTTTCTTGGGTGATCTTTATACACAGGTTTAACTGTATATCGTAAATCAGTTTAAAACCCATTCGTCTCATTTAGCGCCTGTACAAATAAGATTATTTTACCAGAGATCATGAAAATCCTTTATGTAATTGCTTAAGGGGTCTCGCATGACCATGTAATCTAAAGCGCGCGGTTATAGATATCGCCTTTGTCAATTCGCTTACCGAGGGTAATTGGTTTTCCTTGTGCACTCTGGTTTCCTTCACCATCCCTGACGGCCTCAATATAAGAAAGAAAATCGTGACTGCTGTGCAATATTAAATTACTTCACACCACTCCAGGTATATTCTTAATTACCCTGATTACAGCCAAATATTGTTTTTAGGTACCACTTTTTGTACTATTAAAACACTCACCCTGTTTTTGGGTCTTAATTTCCTTTCAAAAGCGACTTTTATGTGTCTTAACTTCGTGCAATTGCATTAAATGTTGTGTTTAAACGGTCATTTAATATTTTTTATTTTTACCTGTCGCCCTGGAGATTTTTGACATTTAAAATATATGACACACATGAAGAAGTTGTACATTAATTTCGTGATGTTATGACGAGTTCTGAACGTCTACATGTTATGACAGTGCAATCTCATATGCATACAACAGATGTCAGCTTTTTGCAGCAATATTTGCGACTTAGTAATTTTTAAAATAGTAAATTGACAAACTTTTCTTTTTGCAAAATTGTTATATTATGACAAATGACAGCCTTAAAACATTTTAAGAGAATTTTGCTTTTTTTATTTTTACTTCAAGGAAATGACAAAATATCTCATGAAAATAAGTTTTTGTGCAATTTCTCTAATATCACCAAAATTAAAAAAAATGAATAAATGACACACTGCAATCCATAAATAAATATAAATATACAAATTATATTTGCCATAGATTTATATTTTAATCATAGTAATAGAATTGTTTTATATTAAAGTGAGATTTTAACTCAATAAAATCTAAATATACATTGTATATGTATGCAACATTTTGCAGTATTTGGAAAATACAACTTTATGATCTAAATGTATGCAAAACATTGTTTTTTGACAAGATTTTTTTTCGGATATGTTTGGGGGGAAAATGTGAATAAATGGTAAAATTATTTTTTTACACGCCAAATTAGCTATCCCAGCTGAAAACACCAAGCTTTTTCCAAAAAATGTTAGCAACAATTTTATTTAATGAAGTTTTCCTATCTGCATACAACTTGTTTTGGTGTATGATAATTTGTGGATGGCAGTGAATCTGGCAACAACTACCTTTTAGAATACATTAATTGAAATAATAATAAAAAATTATACACCGTTACCATAACTCTTAAGCATAATGATACCTAATGTTATTGCAAATGTAAAGAAAATTATTTAAATAAGATTTAATAAATTTACAAGTACCTAACATACGACAATCAAAATATGATAATTAGGTTCATGTGCCATGTGCGGAAAGACTTTACATAAATTATGCTAAAGTACCAGTTTGTTAATGTAAGAAGTTTGGATATAAAAGTACTTCGCGGAAATTTATAATGACATATGATGTCAAAACACGTCATAAAAATTGAAATTATGACAACTTTCTGGAAACGTCATAATATACATCATTTTAAAATCCTGATGTTTAATATTTCACAATGCTTACTAATATTTAAAAAAAACCAAAAAAATGCATTTTTAGAAACTGTCACTCCAAAAATTTAAATAGTGGATTTTATGCACGTGCATATCACGAAAAGCCTGGAATTCTAGTGCAGTAATGTTCCTTCGCGTTGCAAGCTATGTCACTTGCACAAAATGTAAAATACTTTCATTTTACCCATAAAATATAAAAAAATAATTTCACCTTTTTAACATTCAGTTCACCGAATTTGAATTTTTTAAACAACATATTCACAATTTAAACAGCAATACAGTCGTAGCAAGTAAAAAAGTACCATTACGACGACGTAAAAGCATCGTCCATACTAAGATGACGTCACTGGGATTCAATCGTTTCATGCATATTTTACAGAAAATATTTGACCAATCAAAATGGTTGAAACAAATGGTAATTTAATTATATATATATACATGAATGTACTTTTTAAGAATTTATTGCATGTAGTAATGGGATATATTTTTCTTTGTCTATTTCAGTTTCACTAGCAAGACAGAAAACAACGATCAAGTCATTCTGCACGTTCTGTGGGCAGATGAAATTTATACCCAAAAGCTACCAACAATGTAAAAAGCTGTTTTGTGACGATGACGATGACGACGACGACGATGATGATGATGATGATGACGATGATGATGATAAGAAAGGAGCTTCCAAAAGTGTGGTTAAAAATATCAAAAAACTTATTTCACAAAAATCAAAAGTTTATTGAAAAGTACAAAATGTTCTCAAAAATTTTATAAATTGGTTTATTGTTACATAATTTTATAAAGATAGAATTTTTATTTTAGATAAAAAAATAAATAAAAGATTCTGTGTTATTATTTTTGAGAGAAGATTACCGAAACCTTTGAACATTGCGTTGTTATAATTTTCAAGACCGTTTCGGATTCCTCCGACGATAAAAATGTGCCCTTCACGATACAAATTTATACTGTTAATAAACTTTAAAAAGAATTATGTGTTTCATTCTGAATCGGGTAAACGTGGTGTGTGTAGCTAAACAGAAGGTGTTTACCCTTCCAGAGCACCCGGTCTCATTTCCTTGGTGAAAATTCACGTGTTTAACTTAATTTGTTAGTTTCAAAGTTTTTTCTTCGCTTTTTTGAGATTATGACATTAATTGGTATGTTTGTTTTGGTTCAATAGCATTATTTAACTCTTCTAGCATGAGAACATGTCCTTCATGATGCAATACTACTGTTAATAAACTCGAAAATTGACGAATTAAATTTATCAGTCTGAATTAATACCCCTTGCAGGTGTAGCTAGCTAAATAGAAATTGCTTACACTTCGGAGCACCCGGACTCACTTCCTTTGTGGAAGTTAACGTGTTTGCCTTAATTTGCCAATTTTCAAACTTTGATTTTTGGATTGTGAATTGGACATAGATTGGTATGTTTAGTGAACATTACAGAACATTCCGGAATCCATAAGAATGTAAACAGTAAGGTTTTTAATCTTGTATAAGAATTAGGTGTGTCATTTTAAATCGGTTACAAGTGGCAGGTTTAGCTTCTTACCCTTCCGGAGCACCCAGTCTCACGTCCATGGTGGAAATTCACGTGTTCGACAAATTAATCTGCTATTTTTCCAAAGTTATTGCTTTATTTGTTGGATTGTGATCTGAAAATGGACTGGTATGCTTTATTTTGAATACATAAAGTGTGACATGAAATCACATATCTTGTACTTTTTAGCATAATATTCAGCCCTAAACACCGTGGCACTGCGATTAGATAGATACAGTACAGTCCCGTCTAAAGTTTAACACTCAGCAAACTTAAATGAGTTAAAACTAGGGTGCCGAATGGCTAAGATATGGACAGCTAGTGGCCCAAAAAGGCAGCCAAAAGATAGATAGCAGCTGTCTAAAATCTGACGAGGTTTAGCTAACGATGTGCTGCCGATTTGGCAATAATTCGTTAGCTTAGTGTTAAATTTTCTACAGGTAGTTGTCAACAATATGGAACTCTCTATTGTTGTGTCAAACACATATATTTGGTATTGGCATTAAAACACAAACTCTAAACTTCATGAAACACAAACTCATTTATGAGCTTTTAATTTACCAATGGACAACATAGAAATGACCCGCTATGCTGTTAGTAACATTGGTTACTTCAAGTGCACCGCTACACTTCTGCGACATCATCTAAATACAGAAAAAAAATATTTATTATTATAATTATTGTGTGGAAGACATGGATTTTGGTAATATTTTTTAATGCAAACATTGGATTAATGCCGTGAATAGATATCTTTGAACAATGTTTTGCTAAATTATCCATATTCATTAGAAAAAAAACAAAAATGTTAAAAAAATACAAGTCATGAACCTAATCTCAATTTGCATGTTCGGGTAAGTGATTGTATGTCAAATATAACAGTTGAAATTTGTAAACATTACTCAGCATTTAGAAACGAAAGTCAGTGGACCTTTGGAAAAGAATGCTGAGGAAACCTCTCTGCACATTGCCATAAGCACACTGTATAATAAGGTAAAACGTTTCTGAAATATCACCTGTAGCCGAATATAAGCATATTTTTAGATAATAAGCCACCGAGTGATGTTAACGACGGACCGTGTATTATTCGACGATATACCACGGGTAAATGTTGATCAATTCAATTCTAACATGGCTTAGATAAAAAAATGAAATAAACATTGCGAACTTTTTCTTTGGAAATACATTTTACTATCTATTTGCAAAAAGGTCCATTGAAACAATTCGGCTGTTGAAATGACCGCCATTCAAATTAATAATTTTATGAAGGAAAATTAGGTCACAACTATTGTTCGCGACACATAGAATGACGTCATAAGATAAGCAAGGGAGTACGTCATTGAAACGGAACATCAATGGGTATATCGTTTGTTATACCACGACTGGCTCTCTTCATGTTTCATATGAAGGAAAACGCAGGCCATGTTAGAATGATATTTTGAATAACATGCTTTCATCATGCTATGTTGAACCACTGATTAGGTTTGAAATTAAAAGGAAAGATATAGATGGAAAATGGGCAACCATGCCATCATAATCTTGTAAATGTAAAAAATATAAATGCAATATTTTATACAAAATAGGCTATTCCAGAAAAGCAAACCTACTGGCATAATGATTATGTAAACATAGAAGTTATGTCAAAAACAGAGCTTTTCGGTTTACGAATAGGTCAACAAAAAGGCTGTTATAAACAACAGAGCTAGTGACTTAATGAAAATGTCAGAATTTAAATATTTTTATACACACCAGATAGGGTCTTATTAAAATATTAAAAGGACATTTTAAAAGTGGTTTAATTGTTCTTGTGGTAGAACTATCTATACAATGACACATATATACATAGGTAAACATATTACTTGCTATTATAAAAACATAAAGGTGAAATAAAATATAAAACTTTGTGTCTTGTCGTGTCTATTTGAAAACGTCCCTGACAACTAACAAATTAGTTTACCATTGGTGACATTGAGAGGTCACTGGTACACGTAAACACATTTGAAATATGATAACATGTGTATTTCCTGATGTCCATAAAGTTCCAGATTTATTTTAAAAATGGCATTTTTATTTTTGTTTTAGATCTTTCTACGGCACCAATTACTGTTTATACTGCCATATGCTACTTTTTGACTTTGTGAAATGTTTTAAATTAAAAGTAGAACAAGACAAAGGATTTTTGCAAGTGAAAAATGTATATTTGGCAACAGCCAACGAAACAAAATAAAACAAACACACAAAAATAAAAAATGGCAGTGGAAACAAACGTATATATTTGGAGCCTTGCGTGATAAGCTAAAGAACCCACCTTGAACACTAGCAGTTAGCGCTCAAAAGGTCAAACTTTGAATTTAATCAAAAAGTGTTTGTTTGACAGTCCTATGGCTGCCGAGTCCCGAAAAAAGTTAAATATCAATGTATACCCCTTTCAATCAATCCACAAATCACCTACCTTAAAGCCATCAGTATCGCAACCTACAAACACTCCGGCAGATTTAAGAGTTTCCTGATGGAAATGGTATGTAAACGACGCTATCGGTGCATACAGCGGGATAGAGGAGCAGTCATTCATCACCTAGTCAAAACAACTAAGAAAATGTAGCAACTTTTGTTCGAAAGCACGAAGCTTGAGTTTAGGATTTCTTTATGACGTACATAAATTTAAAGTGGAAACTTTGTTTATTAAGGAATTATACTCTACAAAAAAGTTAAGGACCACATCAAAAACATTAAATTTTGTAGATGTGAATCATATCTTTTCATCTTCTTACTTCTCGTAATTTCAGTAATGAGATTAGATTTCATGCACACAAAAATACTCCTCAAACAAGAACAAAATACAGACGGGGGATTTTATATCTTTCAGTTTTTGGATTTTATTTCAAATATTTACATCGGCCTCTAAATGTAAATAAGCACGGTTTAGCATTTGGAAGCTTTGGCTTTCCCTTTGTCATGGCTTAAAAGAGTTTAACATAGGTAGTGAATGTTTTAAATTTTTCGTCAAACACTCGACATTTCGTAAATAAAAGTTAATGGTAAGTCTTTTGGAAGAAATCTTAAAATCTTGTCACAGTAGACACGGTATGTTAAGGAACAACATTTTAAGCAAATTGTTTTGATCACAATTTAAAGTTTCTGTCCTTAACAATAATTGGCGACGTTTTAATATAAGTGGAATATTCTTGATTGGGACGCATTGTAGCAACTCTTTATATATCAAGTCCAGCGCCAAATTAAGTCCAGACTTCAGTACTCGCTGTATTTCATTAGTCGTCGAAATTACAGCGCCCAATGTCCGGACTTCATTATGCCGCATTCATTAAATCACTCTAAAGAAAGACATGCTTATACGAGGGTCATTCATTTAATTTTGTCACTTATGCCATTCCATATATTTTTCATCGATATGCTTCAATGAATCTATATGAATGAAAAATTTAAACAAATACGTATATAACAGTCCAAATCCCCGTGAATTTGATGAAGTATATCACGAGTTATAAACATTTGAAACTGGTATAGTCATATACACTGGGTATATTTCACGGGTCAAAATGAAAGGTTTTAACAAGGTTGAAATTAGAAACTACATAAAAAGCCGCGGAATATTGAAAATACCGGGAAAGGAGATATTTTCTGAACTGTGTAAAATTTATGGATATGCTATTGTGACACTGAGAACAGTTTTTAGATGGTTAAAAAGATTTAAAGGTGGTAAAGCTGACGTCAAAGATGACCCCCGTCCAGGACAGCCGAGGACATCCTTGACCAAAAAGAACATTCAATCTGTGCAGGATCTAATAAATGAAGATGCAAGGTATTCAGTAAAGGAGATAGCAGTGTACCTACAGATTTCACAAGGGAGTGTTCATCAAATTCTGACAAAACACTTAGGTCTACGAAGATTTGTGCAAGGTGGGTACCACATTTACTGACTAATGAACAGAAGGCTGCTAGAGTTAAATGTCTCGAGAAATGTTAAAAAGTTTCAAAATTGTGATAAAAGGAAATTTTCCACTCTTCTAACAGGCGATGAAACTTGGGTTTACATGTTTGAACCCCAAAGGCGTGCTGATAACAAACAGTGGCGTACAAAAGATCAAAAACGCCCTGTTGTTGCCAAAAGAACCAAGAGCTCTAAAAAGGTTTTGTACACCATATTTTTTAATTCCAACGGACCTGTTGTCCAGATTTCTACTCCAGCTGGCAAGTCTGTGACAGGTAAATTTTACAAGCAATGTGTCCTGACAAAAGTGCGCAAATATTATCAGCAGAGGCGTCCTAAAACTTGTTTAGCAGGGATTCATTTGCTCCATGACAATGCTGCACCTCACAAAAGTAAAATTGTTACCGATTTTTTAAGTAAACAGAAAGTGATTGTTTTGAACCACCCAGCATATTCACCTGATCTAAGCCCCTGTGATTTTTTCTTGTTCCCAAAATTAAAGAAAATGTTGTCTGGTAAGAAATATCAAACAAGAAGTGCGATATATCAGTGTTTGAAACAAATACCTAAGGGGGACTACTTTGCTGCTTTCCAGAGTTGGATATCGAGATTAAAAAAGTGTATATCTGTTAAGGGGGAATACTTTGAAGGGTTGAAATAAAAATTAATTTGAAAAATTTGTTTTGTTTTATTTTAGGGGCTTTGTGACAAAATTAATTGAATAATCCTCGTATGTCCAAATATGAAAAAATAAGTATAACACTATAGACACATGAGGCCGCTGTGGCCTGATGGATAAGAGGCAGTCTACAAATCCAGGGTCTTTTATCGTTGTGAGTTCGAGCCCCTCTCAGACCAGGTACGAGAAAGTGAATTTTCCTTGCCGTTGGCCTTTACTGGTTCACCCGCTGTCAGTATAATGTAACTTGGGGAGTGTTACGCTTGTCTGCGGCGTACTGACTCTGTGAGCTAGCATGTTAAAGTCGCCGTTAGAGCACGCTAGAACAAGGTAGACCATACAGCACACTTGCACTTTACATGAAAACTTGTTTATACATTAATCCATAGAACTTAATAAAATAGTTATCGTCGCGAATAGGTAAAAAATTGCTGATGCGACGTTATGCAACATTCAACCAACCAACCAATCTATAGACATACACGGACAAATTGAGTTTTTACTTCAACATATCTGGATAAATTGTAATATACTTGTTTACTTTTTCACAATAATTTCTGCTTCACTCTTCTTTTTTACCTAATTAATCACTATGTTGTTTTACCTGTTTTCCTTTGATCCACGACGTAGTACTTGGGGCATTACAAAAGTTCATCAACACGGCATCAGACTGTGTGTGGGTTCCATCAGCACACAAAGTCGCTTTCTGGTTGATCTCTTGTTCGTGGTGCATCACTGCACTTAAAATTGACATTTTATCGCAGAGAGGGATCGTGGTACCTTAAAAGAAATAGAATTTATCTGTCCAAAATCTCTAATAAAATATGAAGTTATAATTCAATTCTCCTTTGCTAAAGCATTTTGATTGGTCATATTTTTCTGTTACGTTTGCATGAAGGGATTGGCTCTCAGTGACGTCATCTTATTATGGATGACGCACAGAGGCAATTGAATTCCTACGCCATAACGATGCAATTTTTTACTTGCTACGGCAATATTGTTTATTTATATTTGAAAAATTTGTATGAATTGAATTATAAAAATGGAGTTAATTTTTGTTTTTTCTTATGGAAATATGAAAGAATTGGAAATTGCACACGTAACATAATTCGCTACGCGTATTATTCAGTGTGCAAAATGTCAAATTCTTTCATACTTTCATAACAAAAAAAATATTAAATTTCTATAATAAATAGAACATGTACCCAAAAAGCAGAGCATTTTTTATATCTACGAGGTACTCGTTACAGTAATATACCGGGGACTCGGTGGCCGAGTGGATTAAGCACGTGTTTGCGGGTGATTACGCATCTCGTCACCTTGGTTCGGTTTCTACTTTCGAAACTAGTAGATCCTTATGTGAAAAAGTTTGTCATCTGCTTGCTGATGGTGAGTGACTTTCTCCTGACACTCCGTTTTCCTCAATAATTCTTAGAATGGCCGATTCATGATATTAAGTGATATACAGACAGTGCGGACCTGTGGAAAGTTAAATACTGAGGTAACGAACAGGAGACAAAACTCTGTCTGTCCTGTGGCCAAGGTATAGGTAGTTAGTAACTGAAAGCTCCCTAGAGATAAAAACAAACTGCCAAAAAATATTGCGAGATATAGCGAACAATTAAGATGCGATTTAGAAACCAAACCAATTCGGTAGCTTAGTGTATATTTGGCTAGACAAGAACATTTTGGTTAGAAATAGATTATTGTCGAAACGTTGTAAAACTAAAGGTAACAAAGGCCCGATAAATGCTCTTTCAATCTGGCACCGATTCGTTAGCTTAATAAAAGTTGCATTGGTTAGTTGCTTGAATGTTGCTTGACGTCGCATCAACTATTTTAGCTACTAGCAACGAGAAATATTTTTTTTAATAAAATTAATTAATTTATGAACAAGTTCGCGTATGCATGTGAAGTGCGAGTGTGTTTATGGTCTGACCTGTACTAGCGCACACTTTTTAACGAGCTAGCTCAAAGAATCAGCACGCCGCAGACAAGCGTACCACTTCAACAGTCACATTATACTGATACCAGGTGAATCAGTAAAGGCCGAACGGCAAGGAAAATTCACTTCCCCACATGTGGTCCGAGTTGGGCTCGAACTCACAGCAGTGAGAGACCCTTGGTTAGTAGACTAACGTCTTATCCATTACGCCAGACTCAAGGTAGCTTAGTTTAGGACTTGTTAAGTTTTAAATATACAGAGCTGTACACTACTATATATAAAAGAATATTTAAAATAGACAAAGATGCTGTGGTTAACCAGTTAGTTTATTTATGTATGTTGTTGTCTCGTAATCTTAAATTAATAGTCTTGGTGCACCAAGTTTCTATTTTTAGAATGTTTTTTTGTGTTTGCATGACCTGTTATGTTACAATGTAGATTATTTTTCATTTTGAATATTGTTTTTGTTTGTAAACACTTTCTTAGACTAGAGCAAGTCACAACGGGATTCAAACCAAGGCAGAGTCAATGGATTAGATCACGTGACCACTGAGGTCCAGTCGAAAATGTTGTCAGCATCTCTGATCAATTTCGGTGGTTTTCATTAATGAACTCACTGGCTCGATGTAAGTGAATTGAATCTTGATGGGGCGTAACACAACATTTTCCCTTTCACTCGTCAACAAAATGAAATATGTAATGATATATATTTGCTTTACTAAAAAGCACACAAAATCATGCATTTGCAAGTGCTGAATCAATTTCAAATGTAACCTTTTATTAATATTGTAATTGCTATTATTATTATTATTAAGATGATGATGATGATGATGATGATGGTAATGATGATGATTATTATTATTATTATTATTATTATTATTACTGATAGGAACATTCGTCGTGGTGTGTGGTCGTGACTGTAGTGGTGTGGCTTTGGTGCTTGCTGTAGTAGGCTTGCTTGTAATCAAGTAGTGATGATGATGATGATGATGATGATGATGATGATGATGATGATGATGATGATTATTATATTATTATTATTATTATTATTATTATAATTACTGATAGGAACAGTCGTCGTGGTGGGTGTGGTCGTGACTGTAGTGGGTGTGGTCGTGACTGTAGTTGGTGTGGCTTTGGTGCTTGCTGTAGTAGGCTTGCTTGTAATCAAGTAGTGATGATGATGATGATGATCATAAGTAGGGTTTTGGCATTTCAGAGTGACATCAGAAGCATACGCCCACATATACGTGTACTGTTTAACAGAAATACAGGGGATCACCAAATGATTACACGTAAAACACATAAAAATGAAAAAAACATATACCTTGCTCTCTCTCTCTCTCTCTCTCTCTCTCTCTCTCTCTCTCTCTCTCTCCACAAATACCTGTACTAAAACACAAATACAGTGGATGACCTAATGATTACACGTAAAACACATAGACACGCGAAAAACACACATATACCCCTTTCTCTCTCTCTGTATTTGAGATAAGTAGTGTCATATAGCAAGTTTAAATGTGTAGGATTTACCTGCGGTGTGGGGACAATTTTTATTTTTGTTGGGACGATATCAAATGACCCCGAATTATCTGACTTTTTGCATTGAAAAAAAAAGTTTTTAGAGCATTTTAAATAATCTGGTCGCGAGTCGTCAACGAATATTCCAGAACACACACACACACACACACACACACACACACACACACACCACACACACACTCTCTCTCTCTCTCTCTCTCTCTGCTATATACAGTAGAGACCTGTTGAAAGTTTAACACTAAGCTAACGAAAAACGGGTCGAAGTTCAGCTGACGAGTAACCTAGATTTTGATAGCAACTGGTCAAAAAGCAGCCGTGAGATGGATAGCAGGTCTGTCGAGATATAGCCAAAGAGGGGCCGAAATAAGCTGTCGACTCGGCATTTGTTTGTTAGCTCGGTGTTAAACTTTCGACAGGTCTCTACTGCAACTTTAAGGGAATTCTGTGTAAATCCTTTATAGACGCGATTCGGTTCAATGGGGTTCGCCGCTGTACCACGTGGTCAATACCTCTTATCGTTTGTGCGGAACGTCACAATTTCCCGGAATAACGTCGTTTTTACGGGAAAACGTCATATTCATTGATTGTGCGATTCCATGTCCATTGGAAACAAGCGTTTCGCAGACATGTTAGAAGGTATCACGTGGTACAGTGGAGTCTTTCCAGTTTTAATCCCGATGAACCAAGCTGTCGAGATAGCGCCGATGATTTCCTATTACCCAAATTGAATGTATTTTATTCCTAATGAATGGTCAAGCGGACAGCTCAATGTTGTTTACCTACAAGACTACTTACCCTGATATGTAGTTCTTGAGTGGACACTTTGACGTATGTTCTGCCGTGAGATGTATACTTTTCCCCAGCATCCGGTAAGCATCCATGATAGCACGTGGTATACAATAGGCCGAGGGTCCGTTTTCCGACCAAACTAACAAGTAAGCTGTCTAAATTGTTCAATGGATGAACATAGGAAGTTGTATGCAGCTGCATACAACTGTGTTGGTGGGTATAACAATACTGACAAGATGATAATACCCCGACAATGCATATTGCAGCAAAGGTGATACCAGAAAATAACACGTTCACCTTTAAAATGAAATATACATGTAGTAAAATAATTTGAAGCTGAAATATATGTACATGGAAATTAATCTCGTTATAACGAAATACAAAGTCGTTATAACGGGGTGCTTTGTTATGCCAAATAGCGGTGTTGTCGCATAAACGTGTTCCAACACGTCTATGCGGGGAATTTCAACGCATAAAGAAGACGGTTTTATGCGACAAAAAGGTTACCTTCCGACAATTAAGAAAACGTTTAAAGCACGATACCATAATATCCTTCACTATCTTCACCTACACTTCCATCATCATGACCAAGTCCACTAAACACAATTATATTATTACATGTATATTAAAAAATCTTGTTCTGGGTACCTAGACGCATAATCCACATACACTATGACATGGTTCTGGAGACTCCAATTCCACATGATTTATAGACAGACTAGAGGACGGAAAAGGCCAAAGTCGAAATTCTGCGAAAATCCGGTTTAACGACCATCAACATTAGAGTCATCAACGGTAAAACATTGTCGTCGCCCTGTCATCGTCCCCATCCTCGTCCTCCATCTCCTCCTTACAAGTATTATTGCCATTATCAACAACATAAATTCTCAATTGTCACCGTCGCCGTCATCATTTATGTCACCACCACGTCTTCAGTAATTTCACTACCACGTCATCATTAATGTCACCACCACGTCACCATTAATGTCATCACTATCGTTTTAGTCGAAATCTTAGCTCTTTTTAAGATTAGTAAAAATTAGTCCTCTTTATGCGTCAAAAAATAATTGCGAATGGCTGAGGTGTACGGTGGCAGTGGTCCTGCCTATTCCACAGTGGCGAAATGGTCAGCTGAATTTAAACGTTGGCGCACCTCACTGAAGGATGACCCTCGGTCAGGTCGGCCAGCTGATGCCATCACAAAGGGAATGGTCACATCTGTGGAGACCCTCATCATGAATGATCGACGAGTTTGGATTAATGACATAGCTAGGGAGTGTGACATTTCACATGGAAGTGTATACACGGTTATCCACGAGCATCTTGGGATGTCAAAAGTATCCGCAAGATGGGTCCACAGAAACCTTAATGTGCAGGAATGCTTCCAAAGACTCCAGTCAAGTCAGGAGCTTCGTGGCATTTATAATGAGAGCTTCCATTCACGTTTAGTAACTGGTGATGAAACATGAATTCATCATTGGAAACCAGAAAGAGTCCATGCAATGGAAGCACCCTGGCTCACCCCCACCAAAGAAATTCAAAACCCAACCATCAGCTGGCAAAGTCATGGTCACTGTGTTTTGGAATTCTAAGGGTATTCTGTTAATCAATTGTAAACATGCTGGAATCTCTATCATTGGGGTTTACTATGCTGATCTTATGAAGCAGCTGAAAGCTGCTATTAAATTGAAAAAGAGGGGAAAGTTGACCCGAGGGGTATTGCTTCTTCACGACAATGCTCCTGTGAACAAGTCAAGGATTGCACAAGCAGCGATTCGTGAATGCAAGTTCGAACAACTTAATCACCCACCCTAAAGTCCCGACTTGGCACCCAGTGATTATTTCCTATTTAGAAATTTTAAATTCCATTCACGGGAATCAGATTTCCTAATGATGATGGACTTAAAGCTGCCACAGAGACATGGTGTCAGGACCAAACCCAAGACTTCTATTTCAAAGGTATAGACAGTCTGAAAGAAAAATGGGCTAAGTGCATTGGGGTAAATGGGGACTATATTGAAAAATGATAATAAAATGTATGGTTTGTTACGGCAATACTATATACCCCGTTCTATGAATTTTTTGACCTCCCCTCGTATCTGCTTCTTAAATTCTAAAACTGAAAAAAACAAAGTTATGATTTCTAAGTATCAGTTGATTTGGTAAAATACAATTTGGCACTTTAATTTTTCTCATTCCATGATCTAAACATATTTGGATTCCAACAAATTTTGTCCAATTTCTACTAATGAGGAATTTTATTCCGCAACGACCGTCTAGTGCTA